>APFE031265647.1:0-58434 GCA_000404065.3 Pinus taeda
ATGTATATGTATGTATGTATGTATATGTACTTGTCATTATTAGCATGATGGCTAAGTAATCTTGTTTATGACATGCATTATAGTGAAGTTATTGCTTCAATAATGTATGCAAAGATAAGCCTTGTAATCTTGTTGTTGTTATCATTAGTTGAGTGATCCATGTCTTGGAGAGTGTTATGAGTATTGGTCTATGTCTTATAGGCCCATTGGTCATGTCATTCATATGTTGATATGAGTTTTGTCTTGAGAGATGAGAGTTATTACAACCATCTTGGGCTGGTAGGTCTCATGTATTTAAACCATGTATAGGTCATTGGTGTCATTGTATCCATGTACTACCATGTCCTTCTTATGGTTCATTGGTTGAGTCATAAGTGTGATGATCATGCATGAGAGAGGATTCATGTTTCAACCATGTGTTGGTTGTTTGGAGACATTGTACAATCATATTTTACCATTCTTATAGCCATGTAATAGCACTATGAATCCTTGTACTTTCATTACATATCATTGGGTCATAGTTCTTGGTACATGTGGAGTAGCCTCTTGAATGTGATAAGAAGGCATTGGAAACAATAGATAGCATGTACAACATCATGGATATATGGTAGCAACCCCATTACGTGTTCAGGGGGAGTAAGTTTTTCTTATGGTCAACATGGTGTTGGGTACTTCTCTCATCCCCTTACATATGTTGGAATTGTTCCTCAGTGTTAGATTTCATTTTACCATTGATGTCAAAGGGGGAGATAATTTAGAGGGTATGGAGATCAGCCTCAAAGTTTGGAGACAGGTTGAAGTTTACATCAATTCTAATGGGGGAGAATGTTAGAATTGTAGTGTTTCCATTAGTGTTAATAAGGACTCAATACTATCTAACTTATCATTGATGTAAGCATGATGTTAGTAGCACTCATGATTTGTGATGAGTTATCATTCGTTTGATGCAAAGATCTTAATCTAATGCGGAGATGTTGATCCATGCAGAGGTGTTTGGCCAACTATGTATTCATGATCCTAACTTAATGCAAAGGTATTTTTTGACCATTATGTTGATGTCTTATTTCTTGTAGAGAAAATGGTTGGAGGTTTTTTTCATGCTTATCATAGAGTTGTAATTATGTTGTAGAGGGTTGTCATAGTGTTAATGTGTCTGTAGAAATTTGTTATGATGGATCAAGCTCACCTTTGAAACTGAGCCACAAGATTGATGTCACTTGGTATACACCTTGTAATTATGAGTTTGATGCCTTGTAATGTGTCATAAACATGTTTTGATGTAAAATTGTGTGTGGAATGTTGTCATAATGTATCAAGTTCACTATTGAATATCAGCTCCAAATGATGGCCAAAGTAGGTTGAAATATTGAAATTTAAGAGGCATAAACTCTTTCCTTCATAGGAATAGCATACATAGCAAGTTGCCTTAGCAAGAGTAGCATATACCCAATGGAAGTGAATTTCTCTCGATTATGCACACACTTCAATTGTTTTATTGGTTTTTATAGGGTTTTTGTTCAAGATTTTTTTCATTAAAAGGTCATAAAAGTTTAACCATCATCTAGAAGGTGATTAAGTTAAATATGAGGAGGTTTAGTGATGGATATTGATTTCCCCTTTCATCAATTATAAAAT
This sequence comes from Pinus taeda, assembly GCA_000404065.3. Classification (NCBI taxonomy): domain Eukaryota; kingdom Viridiplantae; phylum Streptophyta; class Pinopsida; order Pinales; family Pinaceae; genus Pinus; species Pinus taeda. Next base: position 1,636 of record APFE031265647.1, read on the forward strand.
CCTGTAGTGTGAAGAAGAAGATGTTGGATTGAGAGAAAATGTGTGCTATAGGTTTGTAGAATTAGCGAGCAGATCAAAGATCAACTTTGCAGCAAATTTCAAAGGATGAAAGAGCTACAATATATCTACATGTTTAACTTATTTATTTTGCGGATTGTAGCTCCCATTTACTACTGATATGGAGAGGATAGTTATCATTGTAGATGCTGCAATTTTAGATCATAGATTAAATTTATGATGCATTTGTGTTATAGGGGTTTCATTGGAGATTTCTTTGTTGCAGCTTTAGTATTGGGTTTTGTATGGATGCTTGATTTTTTGTTATGGTTGAGTGCATAGATCAAATTTCCATTATGTTCTACTGTAGGGTTTGATTTTGATGAGCATAGTTTGGATAAGTTTGTTGCCACACAGTTGAGTTTTGAGGAGAAAATTTTATTTTGTTGAGATAATGTATTGATCGAGTTTGTATTGCAAATTTTGATTGTGTTAGAGAGGCTTTATATACAAATATTTTATTCAATTATTGTTTCATATTGTGTTGATGTTGATGAGAAAATTGATATTATGAATCCAGTTTAAAAATTGATGAAAAAGTGTTCAAAATTGTTTTTATGCAGAGTACATGGGCCATAATGTGAAAATATATGAAATGAGGTCCATGAGATGTGTTGAGGGTTGGGGATTTTAGTGGGAAAGTTGTGTCTTGCATATTCAGGGTGTAGTGGAATCCTTCAAGTAGTAGCCTAAGAACTTGGGAGTGGTGGCTTCCATCTAGTTGTGATTGGATAGTCCAGTGGTGGTTGGGCAATACTTATTGAGAGTGTTGGTTTCTAGTAGGTGGTGGCCTACAAAGTTGAGGGATTGGTGGCTTCCTACAAGTGGTGGCCTACAAAGTTCATGCAGGTTTTTGTCTGGAGCGAGTTGCATCTCACATGATTAGCAAGTGCTGGCTTGAACATAGGTAGTGGCTAGTGAATCAGATGTAAAATCATTTTAGATAATATAAGAGACAATGATGAAGACTATCTTCCGATGATGGTTTTTATCCTTATGGTTTCCACCTTACATATGGAGTCCTCCTGTGTATGATTGATGTGTTGTGATTGTTGCTTCTCATGGTTATTTGCATTTTTGTTCTTATGGTTGTTTGGTTTCTTCTCATATGATTCACATGATAGGATATGTTAATGTTTAATATCCTGCTAATTAATTTACACACAAATCAATGTTTTAGAAAAGAAAAGAAAAATTGTGTATAAGTTGATATTAAGTCACACTACTGATTCACCCCCCCCAGTAGTGCTCAAGGTTTCTAACATAAGTTACTATGGAAACCTCATCAATTGATTCTCCTCATCATGCGTTTCTAATGGTCTGTAACATGTCACCAGCCCCCTCATGGATTGAGAGATATGCAAAATCTAATTTGATGCCCCCTTATTGTGGTCAAAATCCCCAACATTAGGTGAAGTGGAAAGTTAATAATTGGTCAAGCATTTGTTTAATGTATGGGGTTATGAGGATTTTTGCATTAAATTTTTTTATCAAATATTACCAAGGTCAATCTTGGTGAAAATATCACAAAGGGAACTTAATTGAATGTTATATCGTTTAGGAATTTGACATCAAAATTAAAATTAAAATTAAAATTTCAAATATGAAAAATGTTATTCCTTCCAGAAGCCAATGTTATCTAACCCCTCCTAGAAGTCTCCCTAGTCATTATAAAAAGAGGCTTATTTTCTCTTTATAGCATTTTGAACTTTGATTTGTGGCAAAAACTCTCTAAGATATCTCTTTGAACAAGGTGGTCAAGAACTTGTAAAAGAAGGTCGAATTGGAGGCCTGGTTTTGGGATCTTATTTTATTATTTATTATATGGTTATGCAATAAGGCCCGTTTATCCTTCTGAGGACAATTCAAATTATCTCAAATAGGATTTGAGGTAGTTCATGGGATATTATAGTGGCTTCAATATGCTATTGTTTAAACCCTAGAATGAGATGAATTCAAGGGAATATTTTATGGAGTGCGCTTATGTGTTAAACAAAGGCCATGATTTGGGCTACCACAAGATAGCTGGGAATGCTTGCATTTATACAATTCACAAGAATGAAATACATGGCATGGATGTTTCAAGGGCACAACCTTCTAGTGATGGAGTAGAGGAGACTTGTATGGGTAGCATGGTAGACAAACATGAAAGAATTGGATCTTTCATAGTGATATCGAGTTAGAGAAGGTAGTCATGATTACAAAATTCCAAAGCATAGTTTCCCATAGAACTTGAATACTAGCATCGACAATTCTGGTGGAGCATGAGACACATTTTCATTGTTAATTATGCCATGAAGTCATGATCAATGATGAGGCTCGGTTTCCAATTTATTTCATTTTCACACATGATAGATCAATCACATAAAGCATAATATGTTTTTTGTGAACTCGAGACAATTTGAATTTGTGTATGTGTTGACTAGTGAAATCTTTTAAAATTGGATATGAATAACTTTAGACATATATCGTCATATCAAATTAATAGGTCGGTCCTATGTAATATCATTTTGTGAATTCAAAGAATATGGAGTTGTCAGTCACTACATATGTGTAAGAATTAGGTTGTTGAACTACCAATTTTGTCAAATTGTAAAGAGGCTACTAGGAAAATTGTTATTTGTAGAATGGGTTGATGTCATGTGGAGTAATTATGATTTCACCCAAAAATCTATCATCCAACTCAGTTTCCATGAAATGTGAAGCAAATATTAATCTTTAAAAGATATTGGGAGTCACTTTATGGGAAGCCTACATTTGAATTTTGAATGAAAGTATCATTTGTTCCATATTGGATGAGTTTGATCAACTAATGATCTTATCTTGGGTGTGCATCTTTTAACGACCTTGTGCACAAAAGTCCAAATCATCTCTGTCGATTCAATTGGATAAACCCACAATAAATCTCGGATCCATTTCAATACATGAGTATGTTAAGTGTGTGGATGGTTTCCATTATTTTATTATTAATATATATATATATATATATATATATATTATATATATATATGCTATATTAACATGAAAACCATCCTCACACTTATATTCATGTATTGAATGGATCCGGATTTTTGGGTTTATTCAATTAATCGATAAGGTGATTTGACTTTTGTGCACAAGTCGTTTAAGTATGCACAAATAAGCATCTAGTTTGATCAAACTCATCCCAATCTTAATCTATATTATATATATATATATATATATATATATATATATATATATATATATATAATATAATATATATGTATAGATAGATAGATATATATATAGATATGTTTCAATAATCTGAATATGCGTGCATTGACCGAGTCTTGGTGGATTGTTTTCGTTCACATATATTCTGCAAGTTGTGAGTCCAACCCCATTGTTAGATTAGCATGCAACACTATGTCATCAATTATCGACATGGGTATGAATAACCACTTTGCCACACAACTAGTATAATAATTACAATTGTTTCGTATCAAGCGTGCCACATTTACATTGAAATCAATGTGATATATGTGTTTTGTAACTCACTTGGTAAATGGTGGCCGGGGTGAAAGCGTAAGTGACAAACGTTCAAATCTAGAAACAATTTCTTCAAGTTCTAGCAGAATTTCTTCTTGGATTTCCTACGCAGTCTCAGTCATCTACCTCCAAAGTTATCTATTCTACTAAATTAGCAGAACTGCTAAATTTAGCCAAAACAGCAAGTGGCTTACAAGTCCTTAAAACATCGTACGTCGCAATCACAAGCTCACCGGAAGGGTTCATTTAGTTATGAACGATGCAATGCGATATTTATCGGCGCTCCTCATATCGCACATCGCATTTCACAACTCCACCGACTAGGGTCATTCACTCTTGAACCTTGCAATATGATATTAAACAACGGTCCAACAGTCAACAATCAATAGTGATCCGATGGTCACTATGATATTGCATGGAGATCTGTGCAACGATACCACCTCACGGAGACGATAGGCTTATAAACCTCAATTTATAAAAGTTCAGGTCTGGACTTGAGATTAATGCCCGATGATAGAGGCCATCAGATCTATAGATCACGGGACTTCATATTACTACAAGGGTCAAAACCAGGCCAACCCTCATTTTTGACTTGGCACAATACGTTGAAAATGAAATCAACAGTTAATAATGAATGCGCACTTCAACCTGATTAAGGAATCCGTACACTTTCAAACCCCACATTTGTTAATACATGGGAAAAAGAGATTAAATGCGATCACAAAGAACTCTAAATTTTGTGAAATCAATGATACACAGAGATACTATGGAGGGATGCAACACCTCCGAGATTGACCAATTTCACACAAAAATACATAGAGTTATGTTTTCTGCAACTTAATCATATATGGCCAAACAAGTCGAATCAGTCAAAATCCTTTTACAATCATTCATAACTTACATAAATACTATTTCATCCTAACTATTGGATCCTTAAACACTGGATTGAATTTTCCTAATCTTGAACAATACCAAATCTAGTCGATATTCTCCTTGAAAATCTCAACTGAATCAAAACTACATGAATTAATTACAAAGCCATTCAATCCCTAAATCCTAGCTCAAATCTTATCTAGAAATCTTGTAAATTGATAGCTAAAGGATCCCACTCCTTTGATTGTAACTTTTTTTGAATTTTTGAAATAAGTTCGAAGCCTTTTTCCTTCAAGCCTCATGCTCCTGCATGAGACTCCTAAGGACAAAATTCTTCATGGGCTCCTATCCATGAGCTCTTCTACAAAAGTACTACTTTTGTAGCATGGAATCTATCATCCAAGTAGCTTTAGCAATTGTTTGATCCTTCCATTTGACCAAGTATAGAAAATACTCCTATCTTCTTGTCTTCTTCAATAATTTCTTGTCCAAAATCCTCTCTGGCTTCAATCCTTTCCTATAGGCAACTGCTTTACTCAATCAATCTCTTGTTCTTCTTAATCCTCTGCTGCGTTATCTGCCTACTCATTTTCATACATGTATAAGTTAGCAACATTAAAAATTGGAGATATTCCAATATCAGGGGGTAATTCAATTTCATATGCATTTGCAGAAAATTTTCTCAAGACTCTGCATGGTCCAATTTTCTTAAACTTTGGTTTATGGTACTCCCTTTTTGGAAATCTTTCCTTCCTCAGGTGTGCTAAAACCAAATCTCCAACCTCAAAATTAACTTCTCTCCTCTTCAAATCTGCTCTGCCCTTGTATTTTATGTTGTTTTCCTGTAGTTGTTGCTTTACTTGTTCATGTATTGCTTGAACTTCTATAACAAAATATTCTCCATTAGCACTTCTCCTTTCAGCCTTTCCCAAGTCTCTCAATTCATACACTCCTCTTGGGTGCATTCCATATATTATATGGAATGGACTCTGCCCTGTGCTCTAGTTAGGAGAATCATTATATGCATATTCTACCTGTGCCAATACTTGATCCCACTGTTTTGGATGTTCAATTGCAAGACTTCTCAAAAGATTACCCAAGCTTCTATTTACAACTTCAGTCTATCCATTAGTCTGAGGATGATAAGTAGAACATAAACTCAATTTAGTTCCAAGCTTCTTCAACAATGTCCTCCAGAGATGTCCAACAAATCTAGCGTCTCTGTCTGAAAAAATGTTTTTAGGTAAGCCATGTAATCTTACAATCTTTTTAAAAAACATATCAGCAATATGAGTAGCATGACTAGTTTTGTAACATGGAATAAAATGTGCCATTTTTTAAAATCTTTCAATTACTACATAAATTGAATCATTAACTCTTTGAGTTCTTGGTCAGCTCAAAAAAAAGTCCATAGTCATCATATCCCAAGGCCTATCTGGAATAGGTAATGGAACATACGAACCTGTATTTTGACTCCTTCCCTTTGCGTACTAACAAAATTTACGCTTTTCCACATACCTTTCTACTTCAGACCTCATTTTCGGCCAAAAATAAAACATGTTCAACTATTCATAAGTTTTTTCTGCACCAAAATGCCCTCTAAGTCCTCCACTATGTTTCTCCTTGATCAAATTTTCCCTCATAGAACAACTTGGTATGCATAGTTGATTTTTTTTAAACAACAATCCCTCTTGTAGGAAATGATCCAGCCACTTGCTTCTATTTAACAAAGCAGGATTTCTACAAGCTTCAAATATTTCCTTAAAATATAGATCTTTCTCATATAACTCTTTAAGAAAATCAAAACCCAACACTTGAATTTTACTTTCTTGAACGAAAATTATTTTTCTACTTAAGGCATTTGCTACTTTGTTTGATTGACCAGTCATATGTTTTAATACAAAATTAAAACTTTGCAGGTATTCTACCCATTTGGCATGCTTCTGGTTAAGCTTTGGCTATTGCATAATGTACTGTAATGCATGATCATTTGAATACAGTATGAACTCCTTGGACATCAAGTAATGTCTCCACTTCTTCAAAGACTGCACCACTGCATAAAATCCTTGTCATAAGAAGAATATTTCTTCTTTGTCTCATTCAACTTTTCACTAAAATAAGCTACAGGTTTGTCCTCCTGACTCAAAACAACTCCAATGGCTTCTCCACTAGCATCACACTTCACTTGAAAAGGTTTATTAAAATCAGGCAAAATCAAAATAGGTTTCTCAACAATATTTCTCTGCAACAAATGGAAGTTCTTTTATGCTTTAGCAGTCCATTTAAATGGTTGCATGTCCTTCTTTATTGTGTCAATAATTGAAGAATTAATCTTACTAAAATTCCTTATGAATTTCCTATAAAAACTAGCAAGACCGTGAAAAATTCTTACCTCAAAGACACTTTTCGATGAAGGCCACTCCATGATAGCCTTGATCTTCCATGGATCCATCTTTAACCCCTCAACAGAAACAATGAAGCCCAAGACATCAACTCCTCCTTCATGAATGAACATTTCTTTAAATTTAACAATAATTTTTCTTGTTGTAGCCTCTGTGAGACATAATTCAGATGTCTCACATGTTCCTCCTTAGATCTGCTGTAAATTAATATATCGTCTAGATATACAATTACAAATTTACCGATAGATTCCTTTAGAACTTCATTCATAAGTCTCATAAATGTACTAGGGGCATTTGACAATCCAAAATGCATTACCATCCACTCATATAATCATTCATTAGTTTTAAAAGCAGTTTTCCACTCATCTCCCTCTCTAATTTTGTTTTGATGATAACCACTTTTTAAAACTAACTTTGTAAAATATATAGCTCCAATCAAACAATCCATCAAATCTTCGATTCTAGGTAAAGGAAATGTGTACCTGATTGTTATCTTATTGATTTCTCTCGAGTCAATGTACATTCTCCAACCTCCATCTTTCTTTGGGCTCAACACTGTTGGCACTGCGTAAGGACTCAAACTCTCTCTAACAAGTCCCTTGTATAATAGTTCCTGAACCTATTTCCTGATATCTTCATTCCCTGTAGGAGTCATCCTGTAAGCTTATTTATTAGGTAGATTTTCCCCTAGAATCAAATCTATGTGATGAATGATTTTTCTAATGGGTGGTAACTCATCAGGAAAATCATCTACAATAATATCACAATAGTCGTCCAACATCTCTTGAATTTCAACTGGTAAATCATAAACTTTCATGGAAGTAATTATTACCTCAGGTTTGCAAGCCAACGCAAAACTTACCTCATCTTCTTCCATCTGTTGTAAGTACTCATTTCCACTCAACAAAAGGGTCTTTGAATCAGGTTTCTTTGATGTATCCTCTTCTTCTATTGGAAACAATGTATGATTGACACCATCTTTGCTGAATTTGTATGTGTTCTTATTTCCATCATGCATAGCTCCTCTGTCATACTGCCATGGTCTACCCAACAATATATGACACACATCCATAGGCATCACATTGCACATAATTTTTTCTCTGTATTTTTCCAACTGTAACTCCACTTCACATTGTTCATTCACTACCAATTGATATCCCTTTTGAAGCCATGACACCTTATAAGATGTTAGATGTTTCTTTGTTTTCAACTTCAACTTCTCCACCACTTCTATGGAGACCAAATTATCTGTACTACCATTGTCTATTATCATCTAACAACACTTCCCTTGAACCTTACACACAACCTTGAACAAGGTTTTCCTTTATGTTGGTTCAACAATTTCCTTAGATGGTTTTAACAAAAAAAAATTGACTACCAAAGATTCCCCTTTCTCTGGTACATTCTCTTTGCCTATTTCCTTTGTTGCTTCCTCTTCAGTTTTTGCAACAATTACATTCCTCTAATTCGTTCCTATATTTTCTGGGTATTCATAAGATTTGTGTCCTAGCTTACTACATTTGTAACATCTAACTTATCTTCCTCTACCTTTGGAAAAAATCTCTCTGCCACTTGCATCACCTCCTGTGGGTGCATGCTGACTTGAGCTGCTGCTAGCTCCATCTACAGGTGTTGTAGATCTTCCTCTACCACCTTGTCTTTCCCTTCCTTGAAAATTACCTCTATTTTTGGCATATTTCTTCCTCATGATTTTTTCTTCAGCCTTCAATACCATCTGATAAGCCTCTTCTACTTTTTTAGGAGATAGTACACTTATCTCATCTTGAATGTCCATTCTAAGACCATTCACATATCTGAAAACCTTCTCATATGTATCTTGGATTTGTCCTACTCTTATAATCACTTTGTAGAATTCCTCTGTGTATTCCTTTACTGTCATAGACCTCTATATAAGATTCTGCATGTGTCTAAATAATGTTTTCTCATAATGACTTGGAAGAAACTTACCTTTCAATTTTTCCACCATCTTGTTCCAATTCTTAATTGGTTGTTTGCTAAGTCTTCTTCTTTATTCTTGCACTCCATCCCACCAAAGTGCTACATGTCCTTTGAGTTTCATGACAACAAAATTCACCTTCTTTCCTTCATCTGTTTCTTCATAATCAAGGAATTTCTCCATATCATTTATCCAGTCTATCAATTCCTCAAGGCTTAAGATTCCTGTGTAGATTGATACTTCAAGTCTAGGCTTGGATGTGGATCTCAATAATGACCTAAAGAATCTCATTTTAGGTGTTACATCTGTAGGTCCTTCATCTTCTACAGCTCTAGCTTTAGGTTCACTGACATCCCCAGCATCTGCATCTCTTCCCATTTCCACTACTTCCAATCTAGCTTGCATTTGTTGCATAGCTTCCAACACTTCAACATTTGCAACTAGTCGTCCTCTTCTTTGACCATCACCTCTTCCTCCAACTCTAGAAGACATGTTGGATTTCTTTTTCTAATCCTTGAGATCTTGTTCAATGTTAGTAGGTTGCTCTGATACCACAAATGGTGGCCAGGGTGCAGGCGTAAGTGAAAAATGTTCAAATCCAGAAACAATTTCTTCAAGTTCTAGCAGAATTTCTTCTTGGATTTCCTGTGGAGTCTCAGTCAACTACCTCCAAAGTTATCTATTCTTCTAAATTAGCAGAACCGCTAAATTTAGCCACAACAACAAGTGCCTTACAAGTCCTTAAAACATCGCACATCGCAATCGCAAGCTCACCGGCAAGGTTCGTTTACTTATGAATGATGCAATGTGATATTTATTGGTGCTCTTCATATTGCACATCGCATTTTGCAACTCCATTGACTAGGGTCATTCACTCTTGAACCTTGCGATGCGATATTAAACAGTGGTCCAATGGTCAACAGTGATCTGATGGTCACTGTGATATCGCATGGAGATCTGTGCAACGATACCACCTCATGAAGATGATAAGCTTATAAACCTTAATTTATAAAGTTTGGGTCCGGACTTGACATTAACGCCTGATGACAGAGGCCATCAAATCTACTGCTTGCAAGACTTCATATTACCACAAGGGTAAAAACAAGGCCAACCTCCACTGTTTCCTGTGGCGCCATATGTTGAAATCAACGGTTAATAATGAGTGCATCACTTCAACCCAATTAAGGAACCCATACACTTTCAAACACCACAGTTGTTAATACACAACAAACAGAGATTAGATGTGATCACATAGAACTCTAAATTCTGTGAAATCAATGATACACAAAGATACTACGGAGGGATGCAACACCTCCAGGATTGACCAATTTCACACAAAAATACATAGAGTTATGTTTTCTGCAACTTAATCATATATGGCCAAACAAGCCAAACCAGTCAAAATCTTTTTACAATCATTCATAACTTACATAAATACTATTCCATCCTAACTATCAGATCCTTAAACAATGGATCGAATTTTCCTAATCTTGAACAATACCAAATCTAGTTGATATTTTCCATGAAAATCTCAACTGAATCAAAACTACATGAATTTATTACAAAGCCATTCCATCCCTAAATCCTATCTCAAATCCTATCTAGAAAACTTGTAAATTGACAGCTAAAGGATCCCACTCCTTTGCTTGTAACTTTTTTTGGATTCTTGGAATAAGTTCAAGCCTTTTGACTTTGAGCCTCATGCTCCTGCAATAGTAAATAATTATATTGTATAGTCGAGGTATTATGTTGAGGGCCTCGGTGTTAAGGTCCAAATATTCAATTTGTAATTATTAAAAAGGTTCATTTTTTCACCTAATTAGAACTTTCCAGTGATCTGCACCAAAACCCAGTGATCATTTTGTAGAACCCACACTAGTTTCCTGTGAAATCGTATAATGCAATCGTCAAAAGGAATTTTGTCGAACATCTAAGTTTATTATGCTTTATGGGGTTTTTGAGAGCATTATTGATCCAAATTAAAAACCATAAGAATCACTTAAATCAAAGTTCAAAGATAGATCTTTTTGAAATGGTTGATGAGAGTGCTTATTAGTTGTGGAAGTGAAATTTCATGGATGATTGTAGTTTGGTAGTTCACTTGCACATTGTTGATTTGAGCAACTAGGGTTTGAGACAAAAAATAGGGTTTGCATGATTTGTGGAACATTGGACTGTGCATGTGGGCATAATACAAAAGTGATAAGAATGGAGATTATATAGGATTGTGATAGAAATATAACAAGAGAAGATATATTACAGATTATCATGAGTGTGGAATTGACCCACTACTACTAGGCTTTGTCTATATATATATATGGCAAGAAATATTGGCCACATTTGTTGAAGTTGTGGTTTCATCTATAGAAGGTTTATGCCAACTGATGTACAACATCGGATTTGTTATTCTGAGTAAAGGAGGTTGTTTTTATTGCTAATGACTTTGAGCTAGTATTATAGGTCAACAAAATCCAATAGATTGTTTTGATTTTATCTATTTTATTAAGCATAATGGGCTCGAGTCTAAAATTTGTGAAACATGGTCCTCTAATTGAGAAGGGTGGAAGGGTGGCGTAAGGTAGGAGACTGGAATCTCCTTCAGTTCAAAGCCTACGAACACTTCAAGGTGGCAGGGTGGTTCTAAGGCAGGTTGGAGTTTGTGTAGGGCATTGGAGTGTCCTTCTAGTTGGAGCTAGTAAACAGGGTGTTGGAGCATCTTCAGGTTGGAGCCTTTGAATCAGGGCATTGGAGTGTCCTTCAAATTGGAGCTAGTAAATAGGGCGTTGGGGCTAAGAAATTAGGAAGTTGGAGCTTCTTATTTATGTAATCTTGAAAATACCTATATTAAGAAGCATTTGTTGGTTTTTCTCTCGAAAGGGTTTCCACCTATATTTTTTTGGTATACTGTCTTTGTTGTTGCACATTTTTTAACAATATTGTTATTGATGTGATGTTGATTTATGTTTTATCTAATGCTAATGTGAATTTAATTCTTTGAAGATTAAAAATAACTATTTGAAAGAAAATAATGATTCAACCCCCTCTTAGTATTTTCAATAGGGTCCTCTCATAGGAAAAATCATATTGGAATGTTAGCATAAGGTATATTGGCCTACTCATTGCTTGACTTATTTGAATGTTCACACCACCCTTTATCCCAATAGTGTGGTAGAAAAAAGTTTCACTTAGAGGTGATATTACCGTCAACTGTACCTGATTGTAGTGTGTCCATATATCAGCCTATTGCTCATCGACTACATCCCATGAATGTTTTTATTCTCGTCCCAATAATGTTTTGATAAACAAGAGTGTGATTTGACGATGATATTTTTGTCAATCACCATGTATCATTCCCCATTTTTCACCCACCACTTGTGAGTCTCATTTGCTGCTATTTAGCTCCTATTTAGGTAGGGCAGTCTAGTGAGGGACCTACAAGCCACCACATCTTCCACCCCATGCACATATGTTACCACCTATGAGTAAGGGTTTCCCATGTGTCATCCTCCTCAAGTTCTTCTACCATGTGTCAATCACCAACTGTCCATTTAACCCATCAAAAGTGTCAAATCCACCCATCACATTTCATGCTTACAAGCCACCACATCATCCCTCACCATGTGGAATCCATGTCATTCACCTATGATGGTCCATCACCATTCAACCAAGTTGTCTATTGTTGCAAAACGATCTTATATCAGGTAGCTTGATAAATCCATTTGGCACTTAATCCCAAGCCTCTTGTGAAAAGGGGCTACAACTTTGGACTCATCCATTATTGGTAGATCAACATCATTGCCTCAGTATGATGTAGAGGGACCCATGTGCTTATGTGGCTCCTTTGTGACCACTTACCTATTCGTTGAGTCATCTAGTCATCATACCCGCTATACCACTTCAATTAAATCACCTCACAGACCTCCCCCCTTGGTGGTTTCAAGTTTGGGGTAGGAGGGCCCTGTGATTATTATCTATCATCAATCTTGGGATGGTAGTTTGGGAATGAATCACGTATGCACCCACCCTATCCTAAACATCGATAATGAGGGGGGTGAGGGCTTGCGATTGAGCTCGACTGTTGAATCTAGTGTTGGCATGAAACGAAAAATGTCTTCCACTCCAGCTTGCACCTTTAGCTCCTAACTAACATATCAATATAAATTTTACAAAAATGCCCATAATTTTTGGGGGTTTTCCCCCAAATTCCTACATGGGATTATATCAAAAATTGGTTTCACCCACCACTCTACCACAATTTTGTATATCTATATATATATATATATATATATATATATATATATATTAATAGTATATATATAGAAAGAGAGAGAGAGAGAGAGAGAGTAATGATATTATTCTCCATGAAAAATTCGACATGTTTCTTTGTGCATATCTAGTGATTAGTACAATCCCCTTGACACAATTGGTTGTGGCATTTTGTCAAAAAAATTGTCTACAACCCTTATACATGTTTGTCTGCACTTGGCCTATATAAACTTAGTGTTGTAATCCTAGTTTTGATACCACTTGTAATTCACTGTTGCTCAACCTTTTCTCTATTAAAACCCAATTTCCATTCTAGATGATTTTTGGAACTCTGTGCTCTAGACCAACATACTATAATGCCTATATAAATGCACTCATATGCTTAACACAAGGGCACACACAATCTGGCATAATTAATCTAATTAATATAAAATAAGAATAAAGGCCCCTTTAAACAAAGCCAAGGAATGATTGAAAAATAAGGTGTTGAATCTTTAAATTGTTTCTTGCCTGCTAAGAAAGGACAAGATTCTTGTCAAAGTTGTTGATATTATATGACAAAATTTTTATTTTTGTTTTTAAAATTTTGGCAAAGTTTGTATCAATGTTACTACAATTTCAAATTTTATAAAAGTATTGGGATTTTTCCAAAAACATTCTTTAATTATAATATTGGTTTTTCTTAAAAAAAAATGGAGAAAAAGGTTCAGGCCCAATCTGCCACTCGAGGTCATCACAAAACGAGCACCAAATTCTATTATTCAACATCTATACTTCATCAAAGGAAATGCACATACAATGCACAGAAGGAAGGAGCCCACAAGGTCCAACATAGCATTCAATGCATCAATGGAAGTGATAAAAATGGTAATGTTTGTATTAAAATAAAACCCACTAGTCAGCTCTACGAAAGAGAGTCAGAACCAGGAGAGTCTAGCTCTTCAGAATGCTCCACATTGTTCATCAACATTACACGTTAAATAGAATACATGGTTTTAGGGAAGTTAGAACATCATCCTAAGAAATAGAAAGTATTTTCTATCTTGAGGCTACGTGAACCAACTCTACCTATTCTAGGATATTATCCATTATCTTCAACACTCCCCCTTAATGGAGAATGGGTTCACATATATGCCTAACATCTCCCTAAACATTTGAAACTTAACTTTTCCAAGAGGCTTAGTGAAAATGTCCGCAACATTATCACATGTATTACAATATTCTAGATGAATTTCTTTGGACTGCACTTTCTCCCTTACAAAATGAAATTGAGTATCAACATGTTTCGTGTTTTTGTGAAACACTAGATTATTGTCCAGCTTGATTGAAATTTGATTGTCACATCTGCTTGTTGTTGTGATTGTCTGTTCTTCCCCAACATCCTGGAGAAGTCTCTGTAACCAAACCGCCTCGCACATTGCTACACACATGGCTTGATACTCTGCTTCTGCTAAGGACAAGTAGACTGTGTTCTGCTTCTTGCTTCTCCAAGTGATCACCCTGGATCCAAGACTGAATGCATAACTTATTATAGATCTACGATCATCTACATTTCCTGCCCAATCTAAATTTGCGAACCCTGCCAATCTAACATCAGAAGAGTTAGTGTAAATAATTCCATAATCTACAGTACCTTGTAGATACCTCAAAACATTCTTCACTACATTCGAATGGATTTCAAGTGTCTTAAACATAAATTGGCTTAACACGTTGACAACATAAGCCAAATTAGGTCTAGTGGTGGTTAGGTAGATCAGACTCCCAACCACCTGTCTGTAAAGTGTTGCATCCGCGACTTTTGAGCCATCCTCACACTGCAATTTGATATTATGCTGCAATGGTACCAGTGCAAACTTGCACTGATCCATTATAAACTTCTCTAACAAGCCTTTGACATACTTTGCTTGAGACAAAAATGTTTGACCTGAATCTCTCCAGATCGCGAGACTACAAAGTATATGAGTTCACTGAGATGCTTCATCTCAAACATCTATGACATCTGTTGCTTGATTTCATCAATCAAATATATAACATCACCTGTAATTATCAAATCATCTACATATAATGAAATCAGCACTATGCACCCTTGTTCATCTTTCATGGTGTAAAGATTAAGTTCATTCTTACTTCTATTGTAGCCAGCTTGTAGAAAAAATGAATCAATTTTCTCATACCATGACCTAGGAGCTTGTTTTATTCCATAGAGTGCTTTCTTCAACCTACAGACTAAATGTTCTTTTTCCCTTCTAGACAAACCCTTCCGGTTGCTCTAAATAAACCTCTTCTTTCAGTTCACCATTCAAAAATGCATACTTTACATCCAATTGGTGCATCATCCAATGTTTCTTAGTATCTAACGAAATTAATGTTCTGATGGTGTTAAATTTAGCTACAATGGTGAAGGCTTCTTCATAATCTATCCCTTATTTTTGTGTGTACCCCTTTGCATTTTCCCTATATCTTGCAGGCATTTGAGCTTTCCTACCTGATCTCCTGAGTGGTGGGGTGGTGCTTTCAAACCTTATTTCTTCTTGTTACTATTGTTGTTGTTGTTGTTGTTGTTGTTATTGCTACTGTTGTTGTTGCTCCTGTTGTTGTTGTTGCTATTGCTGCTGTTGTTCATCCTCTGCCTTTGTTTGCTACTGATCCTGATTGTTCTCTACATCTTCTTCTTCAAAGTACAGAATGTCCCATCCATAATAGTGCTCATCAATTTCTTCACTATCCTACTCATGGTATTTAACATCTCTACTAACAAAGATCTTGTGAGTAGAGGGATTAAATAATTTGTATGCTTTACCTGAAAAACAATACCTTATAAAAGTGCATCTGATGGCTTTTGGGTCTAATTTCTTTCTATCTTCCTTTGGTGTGTGGGAAAATGCTTTACATCTAAATATTCTTAAGTGTTTTACTATAGGTTTATATCCATATAAAGCTTCAAAAGGAGTTTTAAACTCAAGACTTCTTGTAGGACTCCTATTTTTCAAATAAACCGCAATATTCATTACTTCAGCCCAAAAGCCATTTGAAAGATTCTTACCTTTGAGCATACTTCTAGCACATTCCACTAGAGTTCTGTTCTTTCTTTCTGTTAGTCCATTCTGCTGTGGAATATGGAATACTTTGAATTGCTGCAAAATTCCTTGATCTTTACAATATCTGATCAACTCATCTTTCCTGTGTTCTCCCCCTTGATCAGAAGAGAGAATTTTTATCTGTTTCCCTGCTTGTTTTTCAATCATATTTTTAAACTGCTTAAATTATTTGAATGTATGACTCTTCCTACTTAAGAAATACACCCAATAAAACTTTGTACAATCATCAATAAACAGTAGGAAATACAATACTCCTCCTAATGATTTTGTCTGCATGGGACCACAAAGGTCTGTGTTCACTAACTCCGATATATCCCTCTGTTTCTTTTCTACTCTAACAGGGAATTCTTCTTTATGCATTTTTCCTAAAGTACACGCATCCAGTTATTATGTACTTGCTTTAGCATAGGAAAATCTCTTACCATTTCTTTCCTCTGTAGTAACAACAAATCATTGTAGTTGATGTGGCCAAATCTCCGGTGCCAAAGCTCTTCTATAGTCAGGCTCACTGTTGTAAATGCCTAAACTGGTGCAGGTCTCACATCCAACTTGTACAGTCCTCCTGTTTGGATTCTTGTAGCAATTGTCTTCATTCCATCTAGTAGATCCTTCATGTAACAGTTAGATTTTAAAAATTAAACTTTCAAATCTTGATCTGTAATCATTAATACAGAAATCAAGTTCTTTGTTATGCCAGACACATACATTACATTATAATTTTGTTTGATATTACCATCAGGTAGAATGATAGAAACTTTCCCACATCCTTTGATTTGATGACTTATGTCGTACCCTAGGTAAATATGTGTGCCTTCATTGATCTATTTAAAATCCTCTAGCCAATGCTTGTTCCCTGTCATGTGTGTTAACGCTCCTAAATCTACATACCAGATATCTGCATCAACATGTTCCTCACGATCTTCCATGAACAACTTAAAATCTACACTTGATCACCATTCGCGAGATGACCTGCATGTCTCTTTGGCTTCTGTTGTTCTTCATGATACTTCTTTTTCCTACATTCCTTGGCAATATGACCCAATTTTCTACAATAAAAACATTTTGTTTCAGAGTAGATTTTATTTGGATGCATACCTTGGGTCAGATTTGGCCGTTTATGTGAACTTGCTTCGTTTTGCTGTTGTGGAACTCCTTTCCCTTTGTAGAAGTTCTTCCTCGCAACCAGTGCAAGATTGGCACTCTGGGGCTTTAGAGTCGATCTCCTATCTTCTTCTTGCATTAGTATACCGGTCAACTCTTCAAAATGCAGGATCTTTTCTCTGGCATTGATCCCAATGATGAAAATTTGATAATCATCAGTGACACCATTCATTGTAATGGTTACAAGATCTGTATCATCCATTGTATGACCAATATCTAATAACTTGGTTTTCGGATCCTTGATCCTTGATACAAATGAAGCAATCATTTCATTCTCTTCCATCTTCATGGACATGATCTTACTCTTGAGGAATAAAAGATGATTTGAATTTATGATCTTGTACAATTCCTTCAGAATTCCCCAGATCTTGTTAGCTGACTTACCTTCTCTGATGTGTGGTATAATACAATCTTACAATATTTTACTTACATATTTAACATTGTCCTTGCTCTGCTTTCTCGTTTCTCCCAATCTAGTGTAGGAAATTACAGGGTAAGTTCCTCAGACAAAACACTAAAAGGACACCGCTCACAAACAAATAACAGATCAATACACCAGTATTTTGATGTGGTTAAAACCCTCAGAGAGTGAAACAGTCCATGGCCTGCACCAACGTGGCTACTACAGGCAATTTATTAATAAAAGAATGAAAATTTACATAAGCTTCTCTCATGCACGGTGAACATACAAATGACCCTCCATGCGCTTTAAATAGAATTCATGGACCAATCGGGTGTCAAGCCACGGATCAAGTGTCGGTAATACCGAGAAGAGAATGAAACGTAGGATCACTACATATCGTGACCGTCGGATTGTAAGTTACAAATGTACATAGTAAAGAAACACACTTTACCTAACTCTATACTAGACCAAGTTATACTTAACTATTCCTACGTGTCGGAATATCCTAACATTCCCAACTAATCTTGTCAAAGGCTTTTGACATGCCCAATTGCACCATCATGCCTGGTTATTTTTCAACCTTAAGGGAATGAATCAATTCATGGGAGAAGATGATGTTGTCCAAAATTTGTCTACCTTCCACATAATCGGATTGATGTGGGGATATTAGGAGAGGCATAACAACTTTTATTCTATTGGCTAAAACTTTTGAAATGATTTTGTAGATGACATTGAAAAGAGTGATTGGTCAAAAATTTTCCAGAGAGTCAACCCCTTCCTCTTTGGGAATTAATGTTAGAAAAGTTGCATTTAGGGCCTTTAGAACTGATTTGTGGATTTTGGATTCTTCCACCAAGGCGTGAACCTCATCTTTAATCAGTGTTCAACAAACTTTGAAGAAATCAGTGGTGAAACCATCCGGTCTCGAAGCTTTTCTATTTGGCATCGACATGATTGCTTCCTCAACCTCTTGCATAAAAACTTTTCTCAGGAGCATTTTGTTATGGTCCTGGTTGAGGATGGCGGGAATCTTGTTGGTAATTTCTTGTATAGCCCTTTCCCTATCTAACCTTGGTTCAATAAGAATATAGCCGAAGTATTTATCTAATTCAGTAGCAATGTCCTCATGATTGTGGATTAGGTTCCCTGCTCTCGTTTTTAGGCCCATGACTCTGTTATGTCTTATGTGTTATACCATTGAGCGGTGAAATAAGGATGAATTTCTTTCTCCACATTTAAGCCAATTGATACGGGATTTTTGTTGCCATAGTTTTTCTTCTTGAGGCACCCTTTCCTCCCAATTATTTTGGAGACTGAGCTCTTCCTGCTTCATTTGGTCAGTAATGCCACTGCTGATGATTTGTTGTTGGAGAGTCTCCATTCTTTGTTCCAATTTTTTTTTTGTAAAAATGTTACCAAATGTTTCTTTATTCCATATTTTGATCTCATTTTTAATGAGTTTCAGTCTCTGTTGGAATTGATACATCTTGTTTCCTGAGTGAGGCATAGGGATTCTCCACCATTCTTTCATTTTTTCCATAAATTATGGGTGCTCAAGCCAGAATGAATCTAAAAGGCTTGTTTTTCAGGAGAGAGGTTATTTGAATTTTCAAGGAGATGGGCCAGTGGTCGGATCGTGATTGAGGGAGGATTCGGGCCTCCTTTTCCCAGGAGGTCAAATAGATTTCTTCTGAGAGAAGGAAATAGTCAAGTCTAGAAGCTACTTGACAGTCTCCTCCTCTTCTATTATTCCAGGTGAAGGTACCATTGTTTGTGAGTATATCTATAAGACTAAGCTCATCTATAATTGATTGAAAGGCTTTAGATCCTCTTTCTAATTTGCGGATACCTCCTTTTTT
Source organism: Pinus taeda (assembly GCA_000404065.3). NCBI lineage: Eukaryota > Viridiplantae > Streptophyta > Pinopsida > Pinales > Pinaceae > Pinus > Pinus taeda. The sequence goes on from APFE031265647.1 coordinate 21,222, forward strand.
CCCCCAAGGTTTAACACCATATTGAAGTCTCCTACTATATTTTGAAAGGATGGTGGATGGAATCCAAGAGTTTGCTAACATCTTGAAGCATTTTTGTTCTTTCTATCACTCTATGAGGTGCGTAGATGTTCGTGACACAATTACTCTTGTTGGTTCCAATAATTTTCAGAACTGTAGTGATGGAGTGTTTGTTGGCTTGTATGGGCCTGACCCAGGTTCAGAGGTGATTTAGCCAAACAAATCCATGTACTACTGGCCCTTTCGGCAACAGACCATGGAGCGCGGACTGAGGTATAACCTGAAGTAGTATGGGAGGGTGCTTGAACCAGGTTTCCACACCCTAGGGATGTCTGATGAGCTTCTGGCAGTCCACAGCTTGACCCTGCGCGCACGTCGTTACGCGCATCTATTAGTCCCTCGCAACCTTTGATGTTGCCTTGACGCAACCCTACTTGGGTGCGATCTGTATTATACCCAAGTTCCTTACTCTTTAACCTGTTATTACCCAATTACTTAACTTATTTGTGTAAGACTAGTGATAATTAACAATATATCTAGCAATCATATAAGTGTGCACAATAAACAAAATAGTATAAATGTAAATAATGCAATACACAAGCAGATGCACAGAAATTGGAATCAACTTCTCTTTATTATTCTTTGGTCAAGGTTACAGACTCAACACTGCCCTGCGCACTCAGCTGCGGACTCTACTAGGCCTCTGCGCACTCAGCTGCGGACTCTACTAGGCCTCTGCGCACTCAGCTGCGGACTCTACTAGGCCTCTGCGCACTCAGCTACAGAGCCTCTTCCTACTACTATGACCAAATACACTTAAACTCTTACTTTATGCTCGAACCATACGTATTCATCTCTTGTCTCTTCTTCGCTCCTTCGCCACCTTTACAACTTACAGCCTCGCTCTATTTATACAATCCCATGGTCCGCAGACCATGGGTAGGCTGACATGACATTACATTACATTACAAAACTTAGGGCAGACAACCATATGACTCAACCTATACTTCATGCTCTGCGCCTGCAATTCACGAAGTCTTACAATACATTTGACCAAAACATGTTGTGGGGGGATTCGATACCTAACAGGCCCCCAACACAATCATCGTGACTCGTCCCCGAGTCACTCAGTTGGTGCGACGATCTTGGCGCGAAGTCCCTCCAACTGGTCCCGCACTGCTCGAAGGTCCGTAGCACTATTCTGCGGTTTTCTGGACCTGCTGCATGTGCTCTTCTGATGCTTATTTGTGACGATCAAATCCCTACCTTAGCATGTAGGGCCCTTGCATCTGGGCGAGCTTACCCTCGATATTTATCGTAATGGTGAAGGCCTCGTCAATCCATGGCTAGACGCGTGCTTTGAGAAGTGCCTTTTTCTGTCTTCTGGCATCCACCTGCTCTTTCAGTGCCCTTGCTTGCTGCATCTTTACTAGCCGTTGAGTGAGGATGACTATCTCTGAAGTTCCCCTTACATTGTCGTACTGCTCCTGAAGCTCACGTGCCTCTGTTTCCAGGCGTTGTATGTTGGGGTCCTCCTACAAGGATGTGAGGACTCCAAAGGCTTGGTCCAACATGCTGGTACAGTCCTGCACTTCCCGTCTAATTTATTCCAACCCTGTTTGGATGTCGCTAACACGTTGCTCTCTAACTTCCGAAGGAGTGGAAGGCTATTCCTTCAGGCACAACTCGGCAATCTAGAGATTCAGCTCAAGCTGCACTCACGTTGTTTCCTCGCGCATGTTTCGGACTCCACTTGCCAAATAGTGGATCCACACTTTTGTTGGCAAGTCCACGACGATGGACAACTCTGGGACACGCCGGCACACTTCATCCACTATCTGTACTAACTATTGGTTTTGTGACACCAGTTTGTCATGTTGCAGGCTGAGTTGTTCGACGTTGATCTTTTGCTCACTCATCACCTGAATCACACGACCCTCCCTGGAACGGAGCTCTGTTGTTATTCCATCCTGCAGTTGGTATAGTGTGTCTCGCGGAAGGGCAACCAAATTAAGTCCAAGTCCCTTGATCCTGCCAACCCCGGCTCGATCGATCTCATTCTCTACTGGTGGCTCCACTTCGAGTAGCACTATGGTATTGGCCATCCTTTCACGTAGCATCTGCTCTGCTACTGATGTGCCGGCTGTGACATAGGTGGCTATGGTTCCTTCCTGTGGGGGCTGCACCTGTATTTCATGCAGTTGTGCCCTTAGGCCCCACAACATAGTTTGTTGCTCCAACATGAATTTTTGGAGCACTTCCTTGGTGACCTCGCAAACCATGTCGTCGATGTCGTAGAGGTCACCTTCCGTTAACGTGATTGGGTCGATGGCAAATTTGGAGGCCTTGAACTTTTTCCGTGGACCTGATCTCTCTCTGACACGCGGCCTTTTGAGTTGGGTGGAACTTGTGCCTAGGTCAGCACCTCCTTTTGCAAGGTCTGTGTCCTCTACCTCCTGTCCAATGGACAATTCCTGGCCCTCCTCTTCTTGCGTTGTTGTGGCCCCTATTGTCTGCGCTATTGCTGCTACTTCGACGACCTATTCCTGCTCTGTGGCTCCCTGTATTGTCTCATGGACTGCCCTTACCTCTGCGGCCACTTTTTCATTGTGCCTCTTCTTGGCCAACTATGTGATGCACAGCTTGGCTTCATCCTTTCTTTTTTGTGCTGCTATCCTATCCAACTCTGCCAAATCTGAGGTGCGCCACTCAGGAGGCCATGATTCTAACACTGTAAAAGTTGCATCATAAGTGGCAATGAAGGGGAGCTTGGTCCACTGTTGTGTCGGATCCTTTCGCACCTTGATGTAAATATTGTGCATGTCTGCCTTGAAGTCTGCAAAGATCTGCAGACTGTTGTGCACTGTGGGGGACAGGCACAGCCTCCTATTAATCCACATCCGAATGCTCGTCTCCATGAGAACCCAGAAGACCTTCGTATCACGAATCCGCTTCACGTCCTTGGTAGCCCAGAGCGACGCGTACTTTGTGGCGTTTGGTAAGTCTTGCTCAATGCTCGGGAACTGACTGTCCTCTAGCAGTTCTCCCGCTACCAGCAAAATGGATAAAAGCAACCACACATAGTGGAAGGTCTTACCCTGCTCCTGGGCTTCCTTGCAGTTAATCAAGAATTCCTCGCATAGGAACTTGGCCCAGTTGAATTGGACCCCCTTTGTGCATTGTTTGGCCAACTCAACTATTGGCGCTGGTACTTCATTGTCACGGTATTTTCTCATTACCTTCCCGGCCAAGAGTTGGGTGGCTACACGCACCCCTTTATCTTTGATACTGCTGATGGCGTAACCCCTATTTTTCTTTTCACGGTTATATTTCTTCTTCATGGCTTCCGTGAGAGCCAAATCGTTTCTTTTTCTTACTATCGTCGCGAGGTCCTTTCCCTTACAAGGAAGCTGAGAAATTATGTGGATGAGAGCAGCTGTGATGAGAATAGGCTCCTCCAGCCATAAGCACCCATCATGCAATAGGAAAAGTAGCTGCCTGATGACGAAAATGGTGATGGGTGCGCAATGAAAGTGTGGTATCCATAACAGATGAAGCAATCTGGCCTTCTCCACACTGCATAGCCATTTTCGCGGCTCTAGTGTTATGACTAGCCCCTCCGTGGTCTGCTTCATGAGGCTCTCCGTCTCTAAGTGTGGGAACTTCTTGTTGTCCGTGAGGTCCCAATCATCGAACTTCATTATGGGAACGCAGCCCAGGCATGAGCCCTCAAATACAATTCCATCACGAAGGAGCGGGGTCTGGAGTGGGCTCTTTGTGGCATCCAGATCCTTTGGTATCTTAGCTTTCCCTTTTCGCAAAGAGACGTACTCGGGAAATTTCGTTGTAGAGCACACCGGCTGGATATCCCTTCCATGTCCTATGCTTCCTCTACCTCAACAATGAGATCTTGCAGGTCCTCCTCCTCGTCATCTAACTCAATGGTGACAACCTTTCCCTTTTCTTCCATTGAGAGCTTACTGAACTGCGGATTCCTCGGGGACATGCGGACTGGTCCCGCTGCCTGCTTACCTTTTTTGGGTCTCGGCGTCCAAGGTGATTTCGGGATTTCCGGCGCAACCTCGGTACCTTTGGACACATCGTGTACTGTGGGGTTCTGCGCGGCCTCGTCAGGGTTCCTTCTGCAAAGCCCAAACCTCTCCTGGTAGCCGCCCTCTTGTTTGAACTGTATGTGATCGTTCGCGAACTTAGGGGCTCGAATATCTCTCTACGCTCAACACTCTATGCTCTAATCAGCTGCTCAAATCTCAAGTGAACAAGTGTTGTCTCTTGGCTAGCCCCTGGACTTTTATAGCACCTTTCGGATTCAAATTCGACCGTTCCCCCCAATTCCGGGCCATCAATGCTTTCTTTGCGGCAGATTTTCCCAAATCTTTCCCATAATTTGCATCTTAAATGCCCGTCGCCTGCTCCCTTTGGCCTTAAATCAAACATCCCGTCATGAACAGTGACACTAACAGTCACTTCCCAGCCTATTCGCGGGGCAGTGCAGCCCCCCATGTGCGGGCGCGAACCTTGTGACATTTTGATTCTGCGCGCACCTCCGTTATCGCACACCTCCCAAACAGACTCTTTTATAGTCCTGTGCTATCTTTCAACTACTTGGAGCATTGAGACTGTGCTTCTTACAGCTAGTCAGGTGGTCGCACCACCTGTGCGAGGCTTCAACTCGCCTTCCAGTATAGTCCACGGAAAATCCATAATTGCCCTCGTAATATCCGGCACCATGCATTCTACCATATGTAGTGCGCTCCCTTGGTTACTGCATTTGGTGAGATGCAGTCGTAGCCATGGTAGTAGAGTCATAAATTCTCAGTGAAAATCTTCTAATCCAGTGGTATGATCATCCACACCTTATCTTGTCATCCTTGGTTTTTCGACGAGACATGCTTGCTTGATCTCGTTTTCCAGCCTCTTGATCTCAGCGTCCATCAAAATGCTTTTCTTCCTCGGTCGTACCAAGTCTTTTTCGAGTTCGTGAAGTCTAAGGTTTCCTCGCTGAATGGCTACCTGAATCTATATGTGTTCGACCTCGCGTAGCTGTGTAATTTCTTCATCTTGGTCTTTGCGCACTGTCACAACTGCGGGAGCTCTTACAGGTGGATTCCTCTTTGCATTCTCTTCAGAAATTTTGGTCTCTACTTTGTCTCGCACCTTTGGATTCATTTCTGCGGTCAGGGTTTTTCACATGGTCCTATAGGCCCATCAAACCACTAGTACGCACAAGTCCCAATGAGTGCGTCTCGCTTGGTGAACCTTATTTAGTACTTTTCACACCCTATCAAATGCTTCTTCATGGATACTTGGTAGCGTGAGTCGCCTTTCCTACTGCTGTGTTTTGTTCTGATTCTCTATTCTGGGAGTGGGGTGTGCATGTGCAAGTTGTACGGCATGTGTCCGTACCCATCAGGAAAGGTGCGGGCACAAGTTGTTCCACCCCAGGTGATTGGCTCTCGTTCTGAGCTAGGGGTGCATCATCCTTCTCCATCTGCACCAGTCCTCAAAACTTCCTTGATGCGTACCCCACCATCATGCAGGCATTGAGTGCAATTCCCACTTTAGAGCATCAAACCATTGTTGTTCTGGTACTATGATTTCAAATTTGTTCAGGAATTCATCCACCGTTGCTAACCCATCATATGTAGGCAAATCCCTTGCCTCTGTTGTCACGCAGCGCAGTGATCGAACCATCATGTTGCAATTAAGCATTGTTACTTTGTGCAGTCGATTCTGCCATCGCTCTATTTCTTCATTTGAATCCAAAGCAAGAGCTTTCACACTCCCACGAAATCCTTCCATCTATAGTCAGATTCACCCAATCCTCTTCTCGCGCGGTTATCTTGTAAACGCAATCAAGATTGTCATCACTATCATCATCATGCACTGGTTCAGTGTATCACGCTCCTTTGGCTGGATCTAGCGGTACTACTACGTGTAGTGACTTTTTTCAAAGATCATTTTGTGCTTCTTCAGATTTATGACTTCGTTCATATTGGTGGCCCAGTCTATTCCTAGTAGTGTGGGATAGGGATTACTGTCATCGACAATCTCTATCACTTCAAAATCTGCCTGCGCGCTCGCACCTTCAATATCTACTGTTACCCATTGCAATCTTCCCATGGGTAAGACCTTCTGTTGGTTCGCCATTTGTAACTGAAAAGGAGACCACTGTAGCACGGGTTTGCCAAAGCATTCCCATGTTTGTTTTGGCAGTACATTCTCGTCCAATCTGAGATCTAGGATTACCTAATCCATTTCATACTCGCCAATTTGCGCATTCAACCTCATTTCCCTTCCTATGCGCAATGCATGCTTTCCAAGTTTCTAGACCACGCGCGGTTCTCCTGACCCCGCGCACCTAGTGATAAGTTCCTATAGCCTTTTTCTACCTTGCTGTCGCGTAGCAGTTTCATGCATGTCTCCAGAAACGTAGTGATCATTGAAGGATCAATCCCTAGTTCTAATTGATCCTTACTACTTGAAGTGGAGACATCCGTGAAGCTCTTCTTAGCTTCCATGAATGTCTTCTTCGCGCATTCTAAATCAAATTTGGGTTCCTTTGCAGGAGCCTTATGAACCCATTCACTTTCTTCTGACTGTTTCCCTTTATCATTGCTAGTGGTCATACCACTCTTGAGCATCATGTTTACATTCGGGTCTTCTTCGCGCAGCTCAGACCTCATCATTTGCAAATTCTGAGTCGGAGGGGGCTAAAGTACCCCTTTTTCACGCAGTCTCGCTATCAATGTAGGGAAGTCTTCTGCCTCATGATCAAACTGAGTACAGTACAAACATGATGTCCTCGTCAGGTTTGTACAATCGCAAGCATAGTGCCCTGCCCCCCACAATTGTAACAGATTAGCTGTCCGCGACCCCTTCCTGGTCCCATTCCACCTCGACCTCGACGGTGCCCCTGAAATCCAGCACGTGCCATTCCTGCATTTGCGTTGAGGGCTCGCATTTCTATCTGCACCCTGTAGGCAGGAGTCTGATCCATCATTAGTTCGTAGCTTCTACAGGTGCGTTCATCATGGCCTACCGACCTGCAGAAATTACAAAACAATTTTTGGGACATTTGTGTATACTTCTACAATAGATGACAATTATCCGTAGTGTGTTTTCCTCCTATCTAATAGATTGTGCACCATAATGCAGGCGCCGCACTTGGTCCTGCTTGTGCCTCAGGTCTTAACGACATCGGCCCTCCTCCTACTAAGTAATTGTGAACACTGGACAATGGTCCTTGTCATGCCCCTAGCCTTTGCATTTTATGCACCATACCTCCTTGCGCGCCTCTGCTCGAGGTGTCCAGTCCTGTTTCAAACTCTGCATCTCAAGACACAGATTTTGTAGTTGTGCGTGGATTTGTTGGACTTCTAGACCAGGGTCTTGTATAGGGGTCTCATGAAATCTCATTGCCATCTCCAAAGCTTTGGCCTGGGTGGAAAGTTTCTGCTGTAACAATGCCCTCCTCAAGTGCGGTGCTAGTGACACTACAAACCATGCGCCGTGTTGTCCATCTGTCAACGTCATGTTGGCTTCGCGAATCATATCCTTCAGTCTTGGTCCAAATCCCAGGTGGTCTAACCTGGGAGCATCGTGATCTCCTTAAACCCGATGATTGATTGTGTTTCCGACTTTGGCATGCTAAATTCCTTGTTCAACGCGGTCTGGATTTTCGTGATTCCTATTTTCAGATGGTAATTAGAATGCTTGATGTACCATGTTAATGCGCGATCCTGCAATGCGCTCACCAATGTAGCCTTCTTGATATTGTCATCCACGATGCCTTGTGCTTCCCATATCGCCCTTACCACGAACTAGAATTGGTCCAGACCTTCATTCCCTACTCCTCTGAATACCGGTAGTTTGATCTCACTAGCCATACTAAACTATGGTGGTGGTGGAGGGGGGGTGGGTGGAGATGGAGGTGAGGAGGGTGAGACAGGTGACAATGTAGGTGGAGGAGGTAAGCGTGGAATTCGCTGCCTTATCAGACTGACCGCACTTCTCGGGGAAACTTTCGCGAGCTCCTCCTCGCTTTCCCGCGAGGGGGAAATTAAGGGACTGGTTTCCAATTCTTCACTACTTCCGCTTCTATAGCTCTCCCCACTTTGCGTAGTCCAAAATATTAATTTATTCGTATAACTCTCTTTTCACACAATAGCATCTTAATCCAAGTGTTCAAAAATTTGATATACTTATCTCGCGGTCCCTTGAGGAAACGTCGCTCTGCCTCACTGTAGGTGACGTTGTATCTACCTCAAACTCAGTGATAAATCCTCCTATAATTTGGTTGAGCCAATGGTCAATAGCTCGCACAATATTATCTCCTGACACTTCTAGTCTATGCACTAATTTTGGAGCCCACACGATTGGTTGGTCGAGCCTACACCTTCCCTGACTGTCTGCTAGCTTTGCGATCCACTCATACAACTCAGAAGGAAAGGATGCAAAGAAAATTTCTCGGATTTCTGTATACAAGTAGTGCTCCAACCATTGTTCCTTAGATACTCGTAGATTTCTATTTTCCTGCGCCACGAACTCATGAATCAACCACCCTTCAATTTCTTTCTTTGTTGGATTCCAGTGGCACGACATCAGACATCCCTTATGTAGATCCCAATCCTGGCAACAAAACCATTTGTTGGCTTGTATGGGCCTGACCTAGGTTCAGAGGTGATTTAGCCAAACAAATCCCTGTACTATTGGCCCTTTTGGAAATAGTCTGCAGAGCATGGAATGAGGTCTCACCCGAAGTAGTATGGGAGGGTGCTAGAACCAAGTTTCCACACCCTAGGGATGTATGATGAGCTTCTGGGGGTCCGCGGCTTGACCATGTGCGCACGTCGTTACACGCATCTATTATTCCCTCGCAACCTGTGATGCTACCTTCGGCAACCCTACTTGGGCGCGATCTGTATTATACCCAAGTTCCTTACTCTTTAACCTGTTATTACCCAATTACTTAGCTTATCTGTGTAAGACTAGTGATAATTAACAGTATATCCAGCAATCATATAAGTGCGCGCGATAAACAAAATAGTATAAATGTAAAGAATGCAATACACAAGCAGATGCACAGAAATTGGAATCGAATTCTCTTTATTATTCTTCGCTCAAGGTTACAGACTCGACACCACCCTGCACACTCAGCTGCAGGGGTCTGCGCACTTAGCTGCGGACTCTACTAGGCCTCTGTGCACTCAGCTACAGAGCCTCTTCCTACTACTATGACCCAATACAATTAGACTCTTACTTTATGCTCGAACCATTCATATTCATCTCTTGTCTCTTCTTCGCTACTTCGCTATCTTTACAACTTAGAGCCTCGCTCTATTTATACAATCCCATGGTCCGCGGACCATGGGTAGGTCAACATGACATTACATTACAAAACTTAGGGCGGACAACCCTATGACTCAACCTATACTTCGCGCTCCGTGCCCTCAATTCGCGGAGTCTTACAATACATTTCACTAAAACCTAGGCTTTGAACCCCAAAACATGCTGTGGGGGGATTCCATGCCCAACAATGTTTGGTAGCCACATAGGAGGATAATTCATACTGAGAGCTTTTCCACATGGTCATGATTCCACTAGCCAACCCAATAGTAGATTTCGCTATGTAACTGTAAGTTTTGAAGCAGTTTTTTTTGTAGAAGGTTGAGATTCTTCATGTCCAATTTAGTTTCTTGAATTAGGATTATATCTGATTTGTCTGTTATAAGTCTATTTTTCAAGACTCTTTTCTTCCTAGGACCATTAAGGCCTCGAATGTTCCAGGAGATGCAATTCATTAATAATGAAGAGGAGTTAGGGTGAGGGCCTTTACCTTTCCTTCATTTAAGAGTCTGGCACCGAGTTCTTGAAGGAGTCGTCCTGTTGTTTTTCTTCCTCTTTTCCTGCTTAACCCTTTTGGGTTGTATCTTTCTATTGTCATATTCGCCAGTATGCCATTGACTACTTTATCCCTAGGTGGTTTTTGGATTGTACTCTATTTTAGTTCCTCCTATAGGGGATAGGCTCTTTCTATTTTCTGAATTTGGCCCTCTCGTATCACTACCAAACTATTTTTCTTCCATTCTTCAGCTATAGAAATGAGGTCAACTCCCTCCACAGCCTCCTCTATTGCATTGTCTTCCGGGGTGGATTCCAACATTGTTGGTTCCGTTTCAATATTTTCCTATGTGTAGTCCTCTTCTATATGAATGTGTTCTAAATATTTCTACCCTTGTTCTTGATTTTCTGCATTTTGTGGATTTACACTTGTTTCCTCTTCATTTTTGTTGTTTGAGAGAGGCTCTTCTTGCATTTTATTTAGTGCTTCATACGTGTTTGGACTTGTTGCCTGATATTGGTCTTCTTTTACCTGTGACTTCTTGTTGTTCTTATTTCTTGGACTAACTTTTGTGAAACCCTGTTCATATTTTTTTCTTGTGAGCTTGCTCGTTGTTTTGAGGAGCTTTGTTTCGGGGACAGTCCCTGAAAAGGTGTCCATGTTCATAGCGTTTTCTACACCAGAATGGTATATGTTCATAGTCGATGCTCTGGAGCTAAACTTTGTCTCTGAATATCAGTTTTATTGCCTGAGGTAGGGATCCTGAGACGTCGACATAGACGCAGATTCTTGCATAGGAGACATAATGTCCATTTTTTGTGCCCTCTGACATTTTTATGTATTCTCCTAGTTCGTCTCCTATGCCCTTGAGAACTGAAGGAGCCCAACAATCAATTGGTAGAGAGTATAGTCTTACCCAGGCCAGGACCCTTGTGAAATCCTCTTTCTCTAGGGTAAATTTCTCCTTCCAGAATATCATATACAGTTCTATGGAGTTGAAGAAGTAGAGGCCTCCTTCGAAAATCTTGTCTCTATCTTCTAGGAGGTCGAAGATGACCATGAAGAATCCTTTTGAGCCCAGTTGTACCCTGATTTATCCTTTTGATTTCCATTTTGTTTGTATCCACCAGTTTATGGCTTTTTCCATGGGCCAAATGCCCATGAAATTGCATATGACTACGTGCTTCTGCATATAGTCTCTATAGACTGCTAAATCAGGGTCTTGGATTTCTAGGATCAAAATTTTCTTGCCTTTTGGGTTGTAGTTGTTTTTTGTTTTTTCTTTTGGCTTTTGTGGCTGGCCTAAGTGAGTTTGTTCTGCCGTTGTTTCCACTATAGTTGAAACTTTTGCAGGGATAGTTCCTTTGACAGCTTGGATCCATGCCTCTTTTCCAATTTCCTTTTGTTTTCCTCTCTCCAAATGGCTTGTTCTCGATGAGTGAAAAGCATTATAGGTTGTTAGCTTGGTAAAGAAGGATGATTTTGGTTCTTTTTTCTTACCTGTGATCATGTCGCGAAAGGAGGGGGAGTTGGGACCCCCCTCTGCCTCTGCCATGGGGTGCCGAGTTAAGTGATCGCGAACCCTAGCAGTCAAGCACAAAGGCATACATAGCAAAAAAAATATCTTGCATGTCTCTCACTAGCCATGAAGTTATATTGAACATCACAACTCAAAAATATTATTGAACAATCGTATTGTAAGTTAATGTTGTATTACCTCACAAAATCATGATTTCCGATACATTAGTCGTCCAACCATCTTAAGCATGCTTTTTGGCAGGTGGTCTCAATCTACCCAATGGGAAACCAAATATTTTTCACCACCTCTCTATAGAATAATTTGTCCAAACTCCAAGTGTATTAACAATTGTTCGATAACAACTAGGACTGGTTTTGGCACTTGTTATCTCTTCTGATTCCTAGTTGTTGAAATGATTGTTGCCATTTTTTTGTTCTTTTATTATGAAGTAGATACTCTAATTATCGAAAAATTGTGAAATCAGAAGAGGTAACAAGTGCCAAATCCTTTTGCATTGGAACCTATAGGAGCTGACATAGTAGTAATGCACGGAATATGATGTTCAAATGAGCTAGGTGAGCATCCATTCTCTCTATATAGACTTGTTGGTTTCTCTAGACATGTTTCACATCCTAGAGACTTGCAAATATATTACATCTCTCAACATGCTTCTCAGTAAGGACCCTAACTAATAGGGTTTTCAATTTCTAGTATAGGGATAAGGCTTGATAGTACTACTTTTTCCTTCCCTTGGTATAGTCAAGGTTAGGAACCCACTGCCCAATTTCATCCTTTATCTCTGAATATGAGAAGGCATACCTATCTCTAGTTGTTAAGGTTTCCAAGAGTCGAATTTCATTACGGGTATCCCAGGTAGGGGGAGCCAAATGGAAGGTCTCAAGAACATCCTGGGACTATTGTTGGGCCCTATTTCAGCCCTGAGAGCCACAGTCTCCCCCCCCTCCCACACTTGATTCTCATATGTTGGCACTACATATAGTCAATTTGGTATCACCTTTTATGTTCAACACAGAGATGGCCAAGAGAAGAGAATTGAGTGCAAATGTAAGACATAATTACAAACACGTGGCCAGGTCGGGAGGATTAAACCCAAAGGAAGCTCCATCCAAGTCCAAAGAGGGAAAATCCAACAACAGAAATTGAAACTACATTGGTACATACAAAGCCCGACAAGAGTGGAAGAAAAACTACCAAAACATGAGTGTAGTTTCACAATACTACAACTACACGAACAAAACAATGACCAATCCCATGCAAGAAACCAACACCGAATGCAAAGACCAAAATCTAACACTGGAATCAAGTACTCATGGCCAAACAAAATACTTATAATGAAATTATAATTACAAGAAGGCTTCAGATTTACTTGAAATGTGGTGGCCTCTGTGCGACAAGAGTAGGTGACTAATGAGAGTCTTTGTGTACCAGTAACAATGAAACCAATTGAGCAATAGTGAATTTTTGCTTGAATATGGCTTAAATTCCCAACAAACCTCCTTAGCATAGAGTTGCAAAGAACCATTACCCTATTTTCCTTAACATGATTGACATACTGTTTCACTCTAACCTCCTTGCCCTCTAGAATCTTTCCCAAGGGTACTAAGCAGCTATATTCCCAATATTAAGTTTGGCTAATCACCTCTCGCTAACCTAGAGAATGCACAAAAAGTAGGTGAACCCTCATTTCTAGGGGCAAAAAGCTTTTTACTTGCAAGGATGCTTTGTAGGCAAACCTACCACCCCCTGTCCACCTTCAAATGATGCTCAACATGATTGACAGAAGGTTGTATAGTCATATGAATCTGCATCCATGCGGGTGCCCATGCCACCCCTCCATTTAATGATCTCACCTCCACGGGGTGGTGAGCATAGTCCCCTAGACCACCATTCTCCTCGAAACACCCCCAATCGAGGAATTAATATATATTTTCACAAACATTATACATAATTGTTAACATACTAGTTTTGATGATTTATATATTATTCTAACATGCGTTAATTTTAAAAAGCTTGATGCAAAAAAAATTAACTATATTTTTTCACAAATGTCATGTATAATTGTTAAAATATTAATCTTGATTAAAATATACATTGATACCAACTGGGGCATCCTTCTCTCTCTAAGAATGGTGGCCTTACTCTTTTAGATCTATCTTCGACCAACTCTATCTCTCGTGGGTCTTATATTTCATGTGTGGGATCTTTTAAATCCCATTAATCATGATTGTGGATCAATTCATTTCAATACAAAACTTCACCAAATTTCATCCACAACATAGCACTTTACGTTCTTCACAATTTCCACAAAAAAAATAAAAAAATCCCCGCGTTTACCTCAAAATTATATAGCCCTAGTACTTTGGCTTAACTCACATACCTATAGGTGACTACGGGTTTGGAACTGAGTGCTTAAGCAAAAAGGCACTAAGCCTTTCTCACTTATTCAACAACACTTTCCTATTATAAAAAAGCTCACATTTAAGCCCAAATTTAGCCACATGGCACTTACCTAGATCTAGTTATCCATGATCTAGATGGATCCAAATATACCACTCTCCATTGCACCTTAGATACATTTTTTGGCTAGATGAATTTTTTTTGGCCAGATGAATTTGCCTTGACCCAAATAACTTTGCCCTTAGTATGATCTGGAAGTATTATACACCTTCATGCCTAGATGCATTATGGATACTCGAAATGGTTCCATGATCTAGTGATACGAGATCCAAGTTATCCAGATGCAATGTACTCTTTCACAACCCAAATACCACTCCAATCTAGATGCTACTAAGATCCAACAATCATGCTCCTTTGCAGAACCAAATATACTCCATACGTTGAATTTCCTTTTCCTCTAGTGTGTAAATACACCTAGATATCCTTCTTTCCAATCGAATGTCTATCACAAAGACCAGATGTTTTTTATGGATTTGGTGATCCACCTATCTAGGGGTTTCTTGGACTATTAACTCATTTGGACGTCGGATGTAGATTGAGGCTCGATGAACTTTTTACACCGGATGTGGGTCCTGCGCCTTACGACTTGCCTATTCAAGGATTGTCTTGAATCTTATGGTTGCACTTATAGTTTGATCCGGATAGTTGGATTTCCAAAAACCAAGAAATTTGTTACAAAAATAATGGCTTGGGTTGGAACCTTGAGCAATGGAAGCTAACACCGATGATAATTTCAACAACAACTGACAAGAATTTTACAAGGGGTTTTCCCTTTTTCCATGAAATCTTTATGTTAGATTTTTTCTACTTTATAAAAGGCCAAACTCTCGTTCCATTCAAATGCCTGATTTACACACCATTCATTACATGTTGTTCACTCATGACTACTCCTATAACTGTTGATTGGATACCACTTGAATGATTTGTCAGCTCTTTGCAATGATGAATCCTTTCATCAATTTAAGCTTGTCCACTCCTGTTTAGCTCTGCACATCATCTCATTTGCAAGGATTCGATTGTCTACCCATAGTCTCAAATTCACACTGACACATAAATCACAATCTACACAAACTTCACATCCACATGGTATAACTTAATTAAAACACAAATATCAGACACATGGAGGATAATTTACACTCTTCCCATTAGCACAGGATTTGTACAATATGGCATGATTTACCCATTTATGGGCTTTTCCCTACCCTAACCCTTTCCACTCTTCCTCTCAAACCACTCTTGGTCCCTTAGCCTCTTATTCTTATCTTTTTTTTTCCTTTCTATCTTCTATCTCTATACATATTTATCTATATACAATTGTTTGGTTGAGATCCACTAAAGGCAGATCTAATCCCCCATACAAGGAAAATATCAAATCTACGCCTAAAATCTCTAACTTCACTACAAATATCTCCTAATCGTGTATTTCATGTCGATGAGGAAATCATTCCTCATTTCTTAAATAAATATTTCTCTAGATTAGAAGATCAATCTTCTATGTTTAATTACATTAATTTGACTTAAAGTAAATTAAGGGAACCTAATCCCTTTAGTAAAGGTTGCAAGACCTCCTAGGTCTTGTTGACTTGAAGAAATGCTCTTGCATCAAACTCCTAAGGTAAAAAAACAAATCATGGCCTCATGGTCATGAGTCTTCTGATTGCTTTTCTTGTTGTTTGGCATATTCCAATTGCAAGTGCATCTATTGCAATTTATCTTCCTCTTGGATCCCGAACTTTTATTATTGTTGTCCACTTGTCTTTTGTATTTATTTATTTGTTGTTGTTATCTTCAATCTTTCAAGTTTCCATACTTCATTCTGCAATGCTCCACTTTCCCTGCTAATGTACTCTCTTGCAATCAACTGATTCATGTTGATGATTGTTCTCATCACTTCAAGATGCCTCTTCTTAGGCAATTTCTTAATCAACATATATAAATCATTAATTTCAATGTCTATCTTATTCCTTTGTTGATATTGTTATTAACATTGTTCCATTGCAACTTTGCTTCAAAATTTAAAAATTCCATGGCCTCACTTGCCATTTCAATAGTTCTTAGCTTTTGTTTTTCATCACCAAACATCTTTCCAAAGATATTTAAGGTACTTTGTTACCTCCTCTATGGCTACTTTATGAAATATTGACTTTCGTCTTCCAAACTCTCATTTTTACCTACATCTGCACATGAAATAAATGTATTACAACAAAAACTACATCCCCAAAAATCACCATTAGTCATAAGAATGACTGCTTTCTTCTCTTAAAAAATGCAATCTAATGTCTTTCCATATGCATTTGTCTCTTTTTTAACCTATGATTCCTCTTTTACAACCTATTGGTGACATTTGCTATTGTGTTCCTCATCATTTTTCTTGTTTGTAATCTTCATGTAATCCTCTTCAACCCTTGGATTGACTAGCCGTTCCTATAACATTCTCAATTTTGCAATAAATTTAGCATTTATAGTACTACCATCCCTCATTCCACATGCTAGAATATTCTTGTTTCTACCATAAAATTCCATTAGCATTGCATCTAAATGTTACTCTTCATCTCCTTTGACCTTCTTTTAACTGTCTTCATGAATCAACTTAACTACGCTCGCTGCAACAATAGGTTCTTGCAACTCTTCTCTCATAGTTGCATTTGTCCATTGTGTATGATCTCTACTCTAATTGAATTTATATGACAATTATATCTCTCCTTATCTCGTAACAAAATTTTTATTGTGTTCTTTCTTTATTTTTATGACAATGTCTGGAAATTGTCCATCATCTTCAAGGCCTGCTAAACTTGAAATCGCACACAAAGCACTAGTTTTAAAACACATAATTCTCTCGAGCCTCTTTTGTTATTTATGTTATAAGATATTCATGTTGATCTGAACCTTTCTAGAAATCCATAAGAAGTCTCACATCATCATCCTCATCATCCCCAAGGAATGATTTTTTCTTTCCTCTTCCTCATACTCAGTTGTTTTGAGTTCCTCTTCCTTCAACCAAGCAATCATCATGTGCCTCAGTTTTTTCCTCATTTTTCTTGCAAACAATTTCTTAATAGTCCATGTAACCTACTTCTTCATTCTCCATCCACATCTATGGTATTTTGCACTTTCTTGTAGCAAAATCATCATTATATTGAGATGTTCCTTCATCTTGGTCATTTATTTGTCAAATTCCTCTTGACTCATCTTTTTCATCATTACACCATTTGTTTTGGCATTCTCCATTTTGTTGTGGCTTACACTAAAATCGTTTATGACCATTAATAGTCATACTTATTATTTCCTTATGAACTTTCCTCATCCACTTGTGAGTTGCACTAAGCCTGTTGAATAGCAAGCCTGTTTCATCGTACTACAATACCTAACCAATCTTCTCTCCGCTAAACTTGGCCTTTTGGTAACGATAGTCATCCTTCTTTTAGAACCTTATGAGCTTCCTATGCTCCTCTAGGATTCTACGCTTTACTCACTTTTAAGAGCTTTAGTTGCTCCTTTCCCTGGAAAACTCTAACTACATTTGAAATTGTTGAGGTTTCTCAACATCATTTCCCCAACCTCAATTGGAAGTTGTTCTTTTCTCTATTTATGTAGTTGTTGCAAGGGTTACCATGTAAAAATTCTTTACAGATTCAAACCATTAATTGTAATACGCTAAAACAATAGACTTGAATCTACTCTACTCATAAGCGGAAACAATAATTGATTGATGAAATCACAAAGCATACAAGAGAAAGAATTCAATCAACACATAACACAATGATTTCATGGGGAAAGCCACAACTAAAAACCCTTGCTATTTGTATATTACATTGGTAAGAAAATATGAGAAGATTACAATGATTTTCTCATGACCAAGCAACCTCTACACTATCTCTATCTGTCTTACTACTTCCTAGACAAGCCTTGGCCAATACTTAACCAATTTATCGCTTGCCCAAGTCCCTATTTCCTTGCGTTGTTCCTCAAGGAATTAACCCATATTTAACTGGGAAAATTCCTCAAATATGAATTTCCCAATACTCATAGGCCTTCCTTTGACTTCATGCACCATCTATACAATTCAGATGAATATACAACTGTTATTACACTGTCCCTGAATGCTAATATCAACTGGGTGTTTCTCTGATCTGACATGCATGAGTTAATTATGAGTGAATCTTCAGTTTACTGGTTGATCATTGCAAGGAGCACCACACTGCACTTCAGACAACACCACATTGTACTTCAGGCAGTACCATAGTGCACTTTAGGAAACACGACATTGTACTTCAGGCAACACCACACTACTAGATCTCCCAGTAATTCCTCCATCAATTGGAACTAGTTTACCTGACTTTAACCCAGTTAGATTGAATTAATTAATTACAACTCAAAATGAACTCAACCAGTGCTCCTAATTGTCGGAGACACTCTACATGACTCTAGTTAAACCCTCAACTCGAATTAACTGAGCCAACTAAGTCAAATTAACTTAGTTAACTAATACAAGTTGTCATGAGATGTGGAATTACAATTTTATTCCCAATTTAATTCAAGGACAAAATTAAATTAGGATTTTCTTGTTGCATTTTCAACACTCCCTCTCAACAAGAAAGGGATTATCTGCTACCTCAATCCCGCCTCTGTGAAACTCGAATTTGCATCTTGACAATGCCTTTGTCAAAATATCTGCATCTTGTTCCTCTGTAGGAATGTACTCCAGCAACATGATTCTCCTCTGCACACAATCTTGTAGATGGTGATACCAGATGTCAATATGCTTAGATCAATCATGAAAAACTGTATTCTTAGAGAGTTTGATACAACTCTAATTGACACAGTAAATCACTGTAGGATCCATCCGCTGACCAAATAATCCACAAGGATCTTCCTCATCCAAATACCCTCACAAGTTGCTTGACTAGCAGTCGTGTACTTTTCTTCTATTGAACTGACTGCAATTTATCTCTGCTTCCTGCCGTACCAAGAAACTCTTGCTGACCGAATACTGAATATTCCCCCTGATGTGCTCTTTCTTTCAAATGGACACCCTGCCCAATCTACATCTATGAAGCCTTGAAGATTCACTTCCTTTGTCCGTCTGTACTAAAGACCAAACTGAGTGGTGCCTCTGAGGTATCTCAACACATGTTTAGCTTCCTTCTAATAGAGTTGGGTTGGCTTAACCATTGCTTGACTAAGTTGGTTAGCTGCAAAACACATGTCCAGACGTGTGTTTACCAAATACATAAGTGAACCCACAAGCTGCCTATAAATAGTAGCCTCCACTACTTCACCTGAAGTAGCATCTTCCTTCCTCCAATTACCTGTTAGAGGAGTCTCCATTGGTTTGTTGCTCTCCATGTGGAACTTCTTTAGTATCTCGATGGCATACTTTCCCTGAGAGACAAACAATTTTCCAACTCCTTGCCATACTTCCATAGCGAGGAAATAATACATGAGCCCCAGGTCCTTCATCTCGAATTCTCTTGCAAGATCCTCTTTGCAAGATTTTATTAGCTTCTCATTACATGTTAGAATCAAATCATCGACATATAATACTATAATCAACAATTTACCTTCAACCACATTATGGTAAGGTTCACATCTACTTCACTTTTGGTGAAGCCCAACCTGGTGAAATAGCTGTCAATCCTGGTGTACCAAGAACGGGGTGCTTGTTTTAGTCCATACAATGCTCACTTGAGTTTGCACACATGCGACTCTCTGTTGCATGTCTCAAATCCTTCTGGTTGCTCAAGATACACCTCTTCTTCAATAATACCATTGAGTAATGTTGCCTTCACATCCATCTGATGTATCTTCCATCCCATTTGCACTGAAAGTGTTAGAATAGTTCTGATTGAAGACTACCTTGCTACTGGAGCAAAGGTTTCCCTGTAACCAATTCCCTCCACTTGAGAGAACCCTCTGGCCACAAATCTAGCCTTGTGTTTCTCCACACTCCCATTTGCTACTTGCTTTACCTTATAAAGCCATCTAGAACTCACCATTGACTTGTTTGCTGGTCTTAAGACCACTTCCCAAACACTTTTCATTCTCTCCAGCATCATGCATAAATCTGTCAGCTTCTCTGGTGTGCTTCCTTCCATCTCTAGAAGTATCTACAAGAGTGGGTGCTTCCACTCTTTGCTCCTCTACATGGGGCTACTCCACATCATCCCGAGGTTCTTCCTTAGGAGCTAAAAGCTCCTCTTCTCCATGCAACTAAAGCTCCTTCTCAAGGGAACATATCACGGCCTTTTCTTCATCGAACTTCACATCTCTACGAATTACTATCATCTTGTGATATGGTAGGTACACTCGATAGTTGTGAGGTGTATCAGTGTACCCCACAAATATGGCCAACTTAGCTATTGGCTCTATCTTTTTCCGTGCATCCTTGGTAACATGACAATAGATTGAAGAACCAAAGGTCCTGAAGTGTGCCACATCTAGTTTCTTACCTGAAAAAACTTATTTTAGTGTACTCATCCCGATAATTTGATGAGGACTTATGTTCTGCACATAAACAACTGTGTTGCATGCTTCAACCCACAAGTGCAACGGTAAGCCCCGATCATGTGACATTGCCTGTGCATCTCCTACAATACTTTTGTTCTTCCTTTCAGCCACCCCATTTTGTTGTGGGTTATGGGGTGCTATTAACTCCCATCAAATGCCCTTTTATGTTCAAAAATTCTTGAATTCATTCGACACATATTCTCCATTGTTATCGCTCCTGAGAGCTCTAACTTTCTTGCCAATATATTTCTCCACGAGTGCTTTAAATTCACAAAAATTAGCGAACGTCTGATCTTTCTTATACATGAAGAAAATCCAACACTTACGAGAAAAATCATCTACAAATATTACATAATACCCGTGCTTGGCCGTGGAGGCTGTCGAGAATGGTCGACACAGATATGAGTGAACTATGTCAAGGATCGCTTGTGCTCGACTATCTTTATCATGAAAGGTAGCTTTGGTGTACTTCCCCAATGTACACCCTTTGTATGTGTCTCTCTGCTATAGTGTACCCTTGGGAAGTCCTGTAGAAATTTCCTGCATGATCTTCAAAGTTTTATGGTGTAAGTGACACAATATTCTATGTCACAACTCACTGATGTCTTGACTCTACACCTTCTCTGATTTTTTGCTCAAAGCAACACAATCTTCTACATCCAATTTGTAGAGATTCTTCACCCAAACCCTGATCCGCTTCACTTGTCCTGAGGCTAAGTGACGAAGGAAAGCCTTTCCCTTGCTAAATATCACATCGTAGCCATGGTCCCTAAACATGGCAGCTGGAACCAAATTCTTCTTCAAACCCAAAACATACATGACATCTTTTAATGTGACAGGAGAACCAAATTCCCTTTGAAATGTAACAATATTGGTTCTGGTTGCGCTATACCTCCCATCTTCTCCCATTTCGATGTGAATTTGGAGGTCCTTCTCCTCCAAATCACTAAAGAACTCTTTATTGTCGATCATATGGAATGACGCTCCACTATCCAGGTACCACACACTACCCATCACTGATGTCACCATGCAAGTAATGAGGGTGAAATCCAGCTTGAATTGTGAAGAAAGAGCTTCGCCTGCTCCTCCTCTTGAGGGCTTCTTGTCGACCTTCTTGTGGCATAGTGTCCCAACTCGTGACAGTAAAAACATATAATTTTCGACATGTCCTTCTTCTTGCTGCCCTAACTAGAATCTGATTTGGAATGGGATGACTTCCCCTTCCCTTTCTTCGTCTTTCCAGCTATGGCAAATTTCTCCTCATCATCATGCTTGGATGAGGATCCATCTCTGGTGTTCCACCAAACCTCTTCTCACACCAACTTAGACCACAAATGCTCCCACTCCGGTAGCTTCTCCCTCCCATTAACAGAGTCTTGGTAGTTGTGCCATCTCTTGGGAAGGCCTAGAAGTGCTAGGCTCACCAAATTGTCTTCAACAACTATAACATCGACACTTCCAAGTTCATCTTGTCTTTGGGTGAACTTGGTCAAGTACTTCGGTATTGTGTCACCCTTCTTGATCTTGATTTTTTTTTTAGCTTGTCCTTCAGTGCCAGCTTTCTGTGGTCACTGCTATTTTGAAATAGATCTTTCAAGGCCTTCCACATCGCATATGGTGTCTCCTTACCGTGGAAGTTTGAGACAATATGATTTCGAACTCATTCTAGGATAATCCTTCTCGCCTTTGCCACACATTTTCTCCACTCTGCTAGATCTTGAGCATCAATTGTTGGAGGCTTAGGAATATATTTGTCTATGAATTACTTATGTCTATTGTCTTCCAACATTGGTTCCATCCTGTCTTCCAAGTAATATAGCTTGAACTCATATTCTCCTCTTCTATAGTGATTTCCACTTCGATACCATGTAGAAATTCCTTGTAGATTCAGGCTGTTGATTTTAATATGCTAAAACAACATACTTGAATATACTCTGCTCATTAGTGGAAACAATAATTGCTCAATGAAATCACGAATCATACAAGAGAAAGAATTCAATCAACACATAAAACAATGATTTCCTGGGGAAAGCCACTTCTAAAAACCCCTGTTATATGTATGTTACATTAGTTAGAAAACATGAGAAGATTACAATGCTTTTCTCAAGTCCGAGCAACCTATTCACTATCTCTATCTATCTCGCTGCTTCCTAGACAAGCCTTGGCCAATACTTAACCAATTTATTGCTTGCCCAAGTCCCTATTTCCTTGCGTTGTTCCTCAAGGAATTAACCCTTATTTAATTGGGAAAATTCCTCAATTATGAATTGCATAATCCTCATAGGCCTTTCTCTGACTGCTTGCACCATGTGTACAATTCAGATGATTATACAACTAATAGTACACTGTCCCTAAACTCCATTCTCAACTGGGTGTTTCTCTGATCTGACATGCATGAGTTAATTATGAGTGAATCTTTAGTTTACTAGTTGATCACTGCAAGGAGCACCACATTTCACTTTAGGTAGCACCACTGTATTTCAAGCAGCACTATACTACACTTCAGGCAACACCACATTGTACTTTAGGCAACAACACACTACTAGATCTCCCACTAATTCCTCCAGTAGTTGGAACTAGTTTAATTGACTTTAACTCAGTTAGACTGAATTAATTAACTACAGCTCAAAATAAACTCAACCAGTGCTCCTAATTGTAGGAGACACTCTAATGACTCTAGTTAGACCCTCAACTGGAATTAACTGAGCCAACTACGTCAACTTAACATATTTAACTAATACAAGTTGTCATGAGACGTGGAA
Organism: Pinus taeda; assembly: GCA_000404065.3. Classification (NCBI taxonomy): domain Eukaryota; kingdom Viridiplantae; phylum Streptophyta; class Pinopsida; order Pinales; family Pinaceae; genus Pinus; species Pinus taeda. The sequence continues at coordinate 44,368 of APFE031265647.1, forward strand.
TTATAATTTTATGCCCAATTTAATTCAAGGACAAAATTAAATTAGCATTTTCTTGTTGCATTTTCAACATACCACAAATTTCATTCCTCTCTGCCGCTACCTACAATCAACAAATACTTGTACAACTATTAACTCTAAATTACAAAAACCATTTTTACCTGTCAAACCTCATTAGATATATACTTCAAGAACTTTTATGAATTATTTGCTTCACACTAATGCAAGACTCTTTTGTTATCAACCTTTTCCATCTTCCTCCAATCTACTATAAACAATTGTTATGAATATAATTCATATAAGATAATAATAAATATAATAAATAATAAGTAATTAATTAATGTTTAGTTAGTTAGTAATGAAAAGGCATGTCTTAGAGACATGATTGTTCGTGGAAGGGCACCTGCCTAGGGTATATGATCAGACCCTCATTCTCATTTATACTCATCCTACATCAATTCTTTATACAATATACAATTACTATCCTACGATGGATGTCTTTATCTTTGAAGTATTTTAAATATTTCGTTGCATATATGACTTTTGATCGTTACATTGGTATTAGAGCCATGTCCAATCTCGACTTTTAGCCATAAAACACCGTCAACATTGTTGTCGTCAAGACTCAAGCGTTTCGCTACGAAGTGGGAGGTTCTCCATTCAGCGAGTTTGGATACTTATAATAAGAAAAAAAAATTACATTTTTTTAATATAAAAAACGAAAGTATATATATATACACACACACACCTTTCCGCCTAGCTCTCATTCAATAGGACAACATGTCGTTCCAACTGTCATTCTGTTGACGTTTTCCCTGCTCCCAACGAGCTGCTATGACCGTGCTCGTATTTGCTCCCTAGGGTCGGATTTCATCACCGGTGATCACACCTCTATCGTCACCTCCGAACATAACTATTGTCTCCTCCGCCTTTCGCAGACATCCCTCACCCTCCATTGTCCGTTGTATTTGCCTTTGCGCTTCACCATGAACCATCCCTCTCTAAGCCCAATTCCACTAAGACCTGACCACCTATAGTCGTCGCACTTCCCAACGTCAACTCCACAGATTATTGCAAAATGCCAACACCAGACAACCGCTTGCCTATTCGCTCATAGCCACTCGACGTTGTGTTACCTTAGCTGCCACAACCACCGCAATTAATTCGCCTGCTTCCATCGACCAACTCTACACCGCCTTTCAGTCAGGTACTTCAATGCTGACATTCATTAGTTAACTAGAACACTAGTCGATTCAACATCCTCAACGTCCAACGCGTCCATACACATTAGCTATACAATCCCATTGTCTCCAATCGCACTCAGTCGTAAAACCCACGCCTACACACAAAAAAATCACGCACAACCATCCATTCGAAAGGTTGTGTTTATTCACACCATCACATTTCATTTCGCAGACACCATTTCATCTATCTATAACTTTAGATATATTTTAAAATTAAATAATTTAATATTAATTAATTTTATTATTTAAAAAAATGATTATTATTTAAAAAAATAATAATAATAAATAAATAAATAAATAATCTAAAAGTGATCTTAAAAAAGAAAAGAAAAAAGTGTTCAAAAACCCATCAAATAAAATATCACTTATTATATTTAGGAAAAGTGGTTCTTCCATATGAATAATATAACCACTTGGTTCAGTATCATTTGGTAAATTATCAACAAAAGACAAATACAAATAGGAGTCAATCAATGAAGAGAACAAATGGGGCCTAAGTCGAAAATGAATAAGGAAGGACGATTTACCTATAATGGTCTTTTAGTTATGGATCAAGGATTAATTACTTTAAAATGAAGTATCCAAAGAAAAGAAATTAATATCATTATCAACACAAGCAACGATAAAAATTAGATCAACATTAACTTGGCAAATCAACTATTAATTCTAGGGCCAAAAATTTGTGAAAGGCAAAATATTTTTGGCCAAAAAGAGTATAAAAGTAATGATTTACAAGTGACAGTAGATCATTATGAGTACATATCTCAATTTCATGTTGTAACTATGGATAATAGAGGAATTGACATCATTCTCGGTCAACCTTGGTTTAAGGATTTGGGTACATTCATGTTGAACATAGAGAAACAAGTTTTGACGTTTCTTTATAAAGGGAAGATGGTGACATTTCAAGACAACAAGCAAATCAGAATCAATAACATCGTCAATAGAAGACTTTAAGGATATTTTAGAAGTGATGATTCAAGATAATAAAAGAACTATGTCAAAGAAGCAAAAATAGCTTGAAGAAGTCATTTGCAGTAAAGACAAGGAAATTTTGTGCCTTAGAGATCACCAAGAAAAAACTACTTGAACAAGTCAAGAAAGCTAAAGCCACAAAGAAGGAATTGAAGAAGCGTTTATTAGAACAAGAAGAAGAAAATTTACATTGAAAGGGCCTTAACCAAACTTTATTAGAACAAATCAAAAGTTTAAAAGATGATGAAACTACTAAGAATAAAGTCAACAATTTAGAAAAGGATGAACTTGTACTTCTAAGGAATCATAATCAAACCATATTTACGCAAATTAAAAAACTTAAAAATGACAAGAAACCACTGAATGACAAGTTAGAACAACTTCAAGGTGAAGTATTGAAGTCATCAGTCATTTCAGTCCAAGTTGAAGATAAAGGAATAAAAACTGATCTAGTCAATATCACAAGTAAGGAAGACGAGGAATCCAAAGAAGTTAAAACATATGTAGAAGTTACAGTTCAAATGACAGACATCCCAAATGAAGATTAAGTCTCCCACTCAACAACAACAGTGCCTGAAGAAAATCAGGAATCAACCACTAACATGATAAGGGAAAGCCAAACCAAAGGAGCTATGTATCAATATCAAAATCACAAGAGTAGACTTTCCAATCAATCTACATACGAGTATTAATCAGAAAATAAATGACAAGTTTATGTTTCCAGGAATACTGAAGTTTGTAGAATCCAATCCCACAATAACGATTCATCACAAAATTTGATTCCGCAAAAGATCAATCTAGGATGATCCGATCCGTTCTCAGTACGACAATTTTGTCTATCACCCAGAGTGTCATATCGTCTTGTATCAATGAAGATGAAAGTTTAGAGATGAGAAGATGTTCTCAGTAAGCTTTGAGGAAAAATCTTCTTGAAGGGAGAGGCAATGTTATGAATATAATTCATATAAGAATAAGAATAAATATAAATATAAATATAATAATAAATAATAAGTAATTAACTAATGGTTAGCTAGTTAGTAATGAAAAGGCATGTCTTAGAGACATGACCGTTCATGGAAGGGCACCTACTTAGGGTATATAAGCAAACCCTCATTCTCATTTGTACTCATCCTACATCAATTCTCTATACAATATACAATTTACAATTACTATCCTACGATGGATGTCTTTGTCTTCGAATTATTTTAAATATTTCCGCTGTGTATATGACTTTTGGTCATTACAACAATTCTCCATAGCTTTGCTCCTTAGCTAGAATTGTCTTCTCCTTTGTACCAAATCCTTTGTGCTTTGTCTCCTTACGAAACCTCCACAACTTCTTGCTTTCACCTACCACATAAACTCATATTTATTATTAAACAAAATAAATTTGTTACCTCGTATCTCCTTCAATGTTTCTATGCCTGCAATTTCCCCTTAACTCTCCAGACATTCTATTGATGTTGTTTGCAACTATGATCTCCTTTGCTACTCTTCTTCTAATGTTGCCAATAGTTCTTTGTAAGCAGTAAGCAATTAATCAATTATGATATTATACCAAAACTTTATGTCAACTGGGGCATCTTTCTCTATTTAAGCATGGTGGCCTCACTCTTTTAGATCATTCTTCGACCAACACTCTCTCTCTCTCTCTCTCTCTCTCATGGTTCTAATATTTCCAGTGTGGGATCTTTTAAACCCCATTAATCATGACTGTGGATTGGTTCATTTCAACACATAACTTCCCCAAATTTCATTCACAACACAACACTTTCGGGTGCTAAAAAATTCCCACATAAAAAAATCACAAAGCATAATCCCATGTTTTCGTCAAAATTATATAGCCCTAGTACATGGGATTAACTCACATACAAGTGACTGCGGGCTTGGAACTGAGTGCTTAAGTGAAAAGGTGCTAAGCCTTTCTCTCCTATTCGATGACACTTCCCCGTTTTTACACCTTCGTGACCAAGTGCATTATGGAGACCATATATGGTTTAAAGATCCAGTGATTTGGGATCCAAGTGATCTAAATACACTGTACTCTTCCATAACTCGGATACTGCTCCAATCTAGATGCTACTAACATCCGACTATCTTGCTCCTTTGTGGAACTAGATATACTCCATATGGCATATGTTCATTTACTCTAGTGTATAGATCCGCCTAGATATCCTTCTGTCTAATTGAATATCAACTATGAAGACTAGATGGTTATTTAAGGATTCAACGATCTGCCCAACTTGGGGTTGCTCGAATTATTAACTCATTTGGAGGTTGGATATGGATTGATGCCGGATGAGCTTTTTACACTAGATGTGGGTCCTACACCTTACAATTCGCCTATCTGGGATCAAATTGAGTCTAATGGTTGTGCTTATAGTTTGGCCCCAATAGCCAGATTTCCAAAAACGAAGAAATTCATTGCAAAACTAGTGGCTCAGGATAGAACCTTAGGTGATGGAACATAACTCTAACTGCGGTTTCAACAACAAGTGACGAGAATTTTACAAGGGGGTTTCACTTTTCAATGAAGTCTTTATGTTAGACTATTCTCGACTTTGTCAAAGGCCGACCTCTCGTTTCATTCACACGTCTGATTTACACCCCTTTTGTTGCAGGTTGTTCACACAAGACTACTGCAACTGTTGATTAGGGACCACTCAAATGATCTCTCATCTCTCTACAATGATGAACCCTTTCATCATATTAAGCTTTTCCATGCCTATTTATCCCTACACATCTCTCACATGCATGGATTCGACTGTCTACTCACAATCTCGAATTCACACTGACATATAAATCACGATTTACACAAACTTCACATCCATAGGGTGTAACTTAATTAAAACACAAAGATCATACATAGATGGGGGTTAATTTACACACTTCCCGTTAGCACATGATTTGTACAATATGGCATGATTGACACAATTTATGGGCTTTTCTCTGCCTTGGCCATTTCCCCTCTTCCTCTCAGACCTCTTTTGGTCCCTTAACTTCTCGTGACTATCTCTTAGTGTTTTTTATCTTCTATTTCTATACATAGTATCTATATATAATGGTTTGGTTGAGATCCATTAAAGGTGGATCTAATCTCCCATACAAGGAAAATATCAAATCGAAGCATTGAATTTTTTATAGGAGACCGTTTGGTTCTCTCGCATTTTATGGACATCATTGTACTCAACAATCCCTTTGACCTACTTTGTGGTCATTAGTTGGACATAAATATAATTATCTTATCTTATCTAATGACTTAACAAATCTTTCCTAATAGTGCATTGCATGTTGATAAGGAAATTACTTGTCATTTCTTAAATAAATCTCTATTTAAACCAAAAATCAATCTCCTATGTTTAATTACATTAATTTGAATTAAATTAAATTAAGACCCACTCCTTTTAGTAAAGGTGGCAAGACCTCCTAAATCTTGTTGACTTGAATAAATGCTATGACAAGGACAAATATGCCAAGCATGGAGGGTGGGTAAATTTAACGGGGAGAGCTAGGCCCATAAAAGTCATTATGCCTAGCTTGCGTGATAAATATATCATTCTAAGCAAGAAACATCTCTTGAGGGGTTCTTGTTTTTTCCTAGAAGAATATTTAATTGTAAAACAACAGGAGGAAAGAAGGGAGGAAATTTTAAAGGTTAGGGCAGTAAGAGATGAACGCAAGAGAGCATGGATTTATAAAGGCAAAGCTGTGATAGTGCGATTTGGACCTCCTTCCAAAACAAAGCAACAAGATGGTAATAAAGAAGAGGCAACAAACTCTTCGATAGGAAATCAGAAAGCAAGGTCAGTATGGGAAAGCAGGGACAAAGACTCAAATGCGAGTCTTACATGTCAAAATAAATATCAATCAAGTCATACCCAAGTTTCATTAAGATAAGTTCGTTGGAACTGCAGAGGTTACCCATGGAGACGAGGACCTGGGTTAGGGCCTATTGCGGAAGATAGAGACATAATTTGCCTCATAGAAACACATGAACATGAAGGGTGCAAGACACCTCTATTTGAAGGATACTGGAAGATGGTAGTGTGGAACAAGGCAATAGGGAACGGCAAAGGGCATGGGGGTATCATGGTTTTAGTAAGGGAGAAAGTAGGTTGTCTCATTTAGTTAGAAAAAAAGACTCAAATAAGCAATTCATTTGGTTTAAAATATCAGAAAATGGAAACCACAATAGAATTGCAGCATGCTATTTTGCACTGTAGGTTTCAACAATCTACAAAGGTAGAGGGCTTGACCACAGAGATCCATTTGCAACCTTAAAAGCGGATATCGTAACATATTCACATCTAGATGAAGTCCTTATAGTGGGTGATTTCAATGCTAGGACTGCAAGTGAGAAAGCTAGCATTCTTTGTTGTAAAGATGATTGTGACCCTATTTGGCTTACAGAAGAAAGTAATCATCAGTGGGAAAGAATTTCAGACGACAAGGACTGCAATATATTTGGTGAACAGTTGCTTACTCTATGTGGGGCCTTTGATTTAGTCATTTGTAATTGCTTGACTAAATGAGCAAAGTCCGGTAATTTCACTTGCAATACTTACAATGGAGCAAGTGTGGTAGATTATGCAATTTGCTCACATGGTTTGTGTGAGAAAATGGAGGAAGTTTTGATTGGAGATCAACTGTGCGACTTGAAATCAGATCACAAGCCAATTGATTTACGTTTCTCTTGGATTGGAAAGAAACAATCAGAGTAAAAAATTCAACATGTCCAACAAAATCTCCCATACGGTAGAATTATTTTGACCCAGAAAATTGTAATACCTTCAAAATGACACTAGAGAGGCTCTTCGAGAAGGAGAAGATTACAATTCACAACCTTCATAGTCATGAATTAACACATTTAATTCAATGCGCACTTGCAAAGTGCAAAAGAGCAAAAATTAAGAAGTCTGAAACAAATTTCTTTCTGGTTAATGCTTGGTTTGACGAGGAATGCAAAAAGGCAAGGAGAATGTGGAAAGAGTCAAACAAGGATAACATAAAGCTCAAAGCTTACAAGAAGTTATTAAGCAAGAAAAAGGCTAATTTCATGGTTTCAAAGAGGGAAGAACTAATCTTCCTTGGGAAAAATAATCCCAAATTATTTTGGAAGGAGCTCCAGCCGAAAAAGATACAGATTGGAAATAATATTACAACTTCTAAATGGTTTGAATATGCAAGACAACTCTATGAGTAGGTTCCCAAGGTTGACCCCCCCCCTTTGGTCAACACTGATACTGAACTCTTCACAGTACAAGAGGTAGAGATGGGTATCAAGAAGTTGGGTGTTAGAAAAGCAAAAGACTTAGTTGAACTCCAAGCAGAATATCTAAAGTGGGGCTCAAAGGTTCTTGCACCTCACATTACAAAATATTCAACAACACCATACAACAAGGGCTCCCCACATATTGGACAACTAGTCTGGCAATACCTGTTTTCAAGAGCGGTGATGTCAATAATCCCTCCAATTATAGGACCATCATGATAAACACTTTGTTTGCAAATCTATTTGGAAGCATGCTAGAAAACAAAATTAGCAAGTGGGCAAAAGAAAGAGATAAGTGTGCTAAAGGGAAAGCAAGTTTTAGACCTAAACATTCCACAATTGATCATTATATAACTTTAAGGCACATTATTGAAAAAGTTTGGGAGAAAAAGGAAGAAGCCTTTTGTTGCTTTGTTGATTTCAGAAAAGCATTTGACTCAATTCCTAGGGATAAGCTTTGGCGTAGAATGGGGGAACTTGGGGTTCTTAAACATTTGAGAGTAGTTGTGCATAGGCTGTATGAAGAGGTGAAAGTCAAAATTAGAACTTCAGCAGGCATTTTTGAAAGTTTTAGAAGTGATATCGAGGTCAAGCAAGGTTGCCTACTATCTCCTACCCTTTTTCATTTATATATCGACAAGCTTGAGGAGTGGTTAAATTCACAAGGGGGTGATGGTGTCTATTTGGGCAAGTTTGTTATAAGGCTTCTTTTGTATGCAGATGACCTTATTTTGATTGCTAAATTGGCTCTTGGTTTGCAAGAGCACTTACTATCCCTTGAGCATTTTTGTAGAAGTGTGGGGATGCAAGTCAATATCAGCAAAACGAAAGTAGTGGTCTTCTCTAAGAAAAGAAAACATAACCAACATAAGTTCTACTTTGAAGGCAACATTCTGGAAGAAGTTGTGGATTACAAATACCTCATAATTGACTTCAACAAAAATCTAAGCTGAAATGGTTGTAGAAAGAAAAGAACTTTGGAAGGTTGGAAAACATTTTATGCTTTTCAAAATAGGTGTAGATAGATAGAGTTATGGGACTGGAAAACCACTCAAACTCTTTTTGGGCTTCTAATAATTTCGGTGATTATCTATGGTTGTGAACTATGGGCCAGTAGTACATCTGACATGTAGTGGAGACAAATTGAGAAAATTAAGAAGCGTTTGATTACAAACAAATTTAAGATTAAAAGTGTAGTTCCTTATGCTATCTTGTTAAGTGAAATAGGGACTACTCCTATTGAAGCAATTGCTATGGTGTGAGTCATAAGGTATTTAAAAAAAAATTGAGCAAATGGAAGAGGGTAGATGGCCTAAGGTTGTTTTTAATGATAGATTGTGCGAGAGCAAAAAAACTTGGATGCAACAAAATAACAAATGATTTAGTAAATGGGGTATTTGCTTGAACGCGTGTCCCATAAAAAACAAAGAGATAAAAACTTTTGTTATGGAAAAGTTCCACAAGTGTACTTGGGATAAGGAGCTAGGAAGAAAGAAAAATTACTATATTGAAGTGTTTAATCCCACTCATACTCATCAACCAAAAGCATACGTAGATGCCAATATCTCTTAGAGAGCCAAAATTCTAATTGCTCAGTTAAGGACTAATTCTCATCAACTCCGTTGTCAAACAGGGCGCTCGAAAAGGCCAAAAGAAGTGTGGGAGGAAAGAGTATGCATTTTTTGTTCTTCCGGAAAAGTGGACACAGAGAAACATTTCATTTTAGAATGTGAAGCCTTAAAAAACAACAGTGAAAGTTATGCAGACAACCACCTTTTGGGATAATCTATTTAGTGAGGGGTTTGTCGAGAAGCTGGGAGCATTTGTTTTGAAGCTTCACAAAAAAAGAGCCGAATACATCAAGCATATGAAGAAACAATCTGTCCCATAGGCTATCTTTAGCCTCGTGGACGTTAAAATAATTTCTTTCTTTCTTTCATAAACATATTTCAAATAATGATAAATGTATAAATATAATTATAAAAAAATATTAAATTAGATTTTGATAAAGATATAAATGATCAAATATATATTAAAGACGTAGTTTAACTTATAAATTAAATGACTTTTTCATCCAAATCCCACAATACAATCTCAAGCAAGATTGTGATTTTTTGTTGTTTAAAATACATTTTTGAGTGCATAAATGGATTCAACACCTTGAAAAACCTATAGGGTACTTGAATTCTACAAATTAAACAATTTAACCTCAATTTTTTTAAAAATCTCCATTAGATTTTGATTAAAGTTTTCTTGGAAAATGCTTTGAGAAAAGACCATTTCCTCTGTAAATTAAACCAGACCCATATTAAATATATTTTAATAATAAAAATAAAACATATATTAAATATATCTTGATAATAAAAATGGAGTTGTTTATAGTGCATTTTTTTGGAAGCTTTTCCGGTGGCACAGGTGGAAAAATTTGAGGTGAAACCTTGATTTTTATTATTTAAATAGTTTTTTGATTGTATATATGGATTCAACAATATGAAAAACCCCTGGGGCACTTCTATTGTGCAGGATTTACCCATCAATTTTGTGATTTTAATGAATTCCCGGTCTTAGAGAAATTAAGCCAGAAAAAATCACCAGAAAAGCTTCAAAAAATTGCATTAAATACAACTCCAATAAAAACACTTAAATAAGAAAACAAGCATGTTTCACGGAAAAACACTAACCACAATAAAATTATTAAATATATTTTAATAATAAAAAGAAAGCATATACTAAAAATATATTTAATAATAAAAATAAAGCAGGTCATAAATCAAGCACGCTTCACACACTGAAAAACACTGGCCACAGCAAAATTTAACCTCCACCCTTTGCACAAGGTCTCTCATGACTAAAATATATATTTTTGTTAACATGACTGGGTTATAATATGGTGCTTGCTAATGAAAACCAAAAAATTATTTTGCCCACAAATATTTAAGCACAGCACGATATAACGCCAAGAGCGAAGGGATGCTGAGTTGGCTGTCCAGCGGAGCTCACGTATATCGTATCAGATGAGTGGGTTTTACCAGAAGAAATACAAGACATCAAACCTGCTCTCTGACAGATAAGGGAAACAAAACTGAAAGGATTCATTCCTTCTTAAAATTATTTTTATTATTATTACTATACTGTTATTTTCTTCTGTTCGTTGAGTCTTGATGTCAAGGTAAAGGCAGTGGTAGACATGGTCCAGGCGATGATGCACCCAACCTTGGCATTATCCAGGTGGATTTTCAAACATCCAATATATATCTATATATGAGTGGGGGACATTGTCGTTATTTCTATTCATCTTTCAGTCTTCCATTTTGGTTTCTTATTGCGCAGTATATCTGTTGTTTCAGTTGGAAGTCCAGAACTTTATTTGCCGGCCAAACAGTTTGTGATGGAGCTTTTTATAGGACGAGTACCTGCAAGAGAAATATTCAGAAAATGGGTTGCAGAGCAAATGCTTCTACAGGTGTGTTTGCTGGTTTTTGCTTATATAATTAAATATCTTGCTGCCCATTGCAATGCTATTGCTGTTATTTTGAACATAGCCCATGAATTACTTGTTGTTATACGCTGGAAAGGAACTACATTGGCAATATGTTCTCTGTGAGGAATGGAGTAGTCAGGCAATCACTAGAGTGCACTGTTTTCTTTGACTGTGAGGAATATAGTAGTCTTGAAATAGTCCACGGCTCTGTTCCTGGCATTCACATTGCAAGAAGTTTATTATATTAATATTTGTATCCATTGAGATGGGGAAGTGGGGTGTTTTCTTATAAGTGGCAATTACTAACTATGTTACCAGAAACCTGACCAACAAACCCATTTTCCGTTCCATTTCCTTTCATATTCTTATGGGAATTCATATTCTCATTCCCATTCCCATATCGACATTGCATTAGGACATTGGTAGTTAATTTCTATACGCATAATATATTCTGGGAGGGGGTGTGTCTTCACATTTCTTCTCGCTTAAAGCCCTCTAGCTCCATTGCTTGTTTTGTTCCCATTTTCACGTTTTGTTTCCCATTTATGGTTTCTGCCGACATTGATTGCTAACTGGTGGTCTATGTTACCAGAAACATGACCAGGAGATCAGTTTTTCATCCCAGTTCTAATTACCATTCCCATCTGCCGTAGTACATTACTAATCTATCCTGTATGCGTAAAATATTCTCGGAGGTGGATGGTTTCACATTTCTTATCCCCTGAAACCCTTAAACTCCATTTCTTGTTCAGTTCCCATTTCTTTTCTGTTCTCCATTTCTGGTAACATAGCCGGTGGTCATAACATCAAGACTGATTCTGGCATTTTACTTGTTTACATTACATATCTAGTTGAATATGTTGGCGGACCAGGAAATGGGTAAATGGGTCCTCAGTTGGCTTCGGGAGGCTGAGCTTACTATGATTTCCCTTTTGTATTTTTTCAGATCCATTGCTGGTGCAGGCGGCAAAGGGTCATGTTGTTGAAAGGCCACCTGCATGGATGATGCGGCAAGCGGGAAGGTACATGGCTGCTTACAAAAAGGTTGCAGAGAAACACCCATCTTTCCGAGAAAGGTCGGAGACTACTGATCTTATTGTGGAAATCTCTTTGCAGCCTTGGAGAGCATTCCATCCTGATGGTGTAATCATTTTTTCGGATATACTCACTCCATTGCCAGCTTTTGGAATATCCTTTGAGATTGACGATGTGAAGGGCCCTATAATTCACACTCCAATTCGTTCAGAAGAGGGTTTGAAAGTATTGCATCCTATTGAGCTTGAAAAACTTCAGTTTGTTGGGGAGTCCCTGAACATTTTGCGTAAGGAGGTAAATCATCTGGCCATTCAAATAGGGATGGATTTTGATAAAATCCAAATAAAGATAAAGAAGAAATTGATAACTCTCTATTCAGATCAATAACCTGCTTTTGATTCATCTTCTGCTTCTGTTAGATCAAACAGCAAGTATTTCCATTTGATTAAAAAGGGAAGAGTGCTATAACTCATGTGATGTGGCTACTTGCTTTTTTCGAGTAATATGGACATATTGATATTGTCATGGCAGCTACCCTCCCCATTCAAGCAAATAGTTCGACAAGGAACATGATTTGACCATCACAGAGGTGGCAAAAGATGTCTGCTTTCACCCCTCAACACCACATCTTGGGGATTTAGGGAACTCATTATCCAAGCTACATGAGAACTTTGGCAGTCTTGGTGTAGACAGTTCGAGATAAAACAAATCAAGAAGTAGAGCATGTGGGATTTCTAGGGTTTCTTCAAAATGTTTATGATTTGGAAGCTGGGGTTGTTTATCAAATGATTTATGATCCTCTGCATTACCTAGAAGGAGCCTCTTTTCATATAGAATAGTAACAGCAGAAAAATGAGAGTGGGCTTTCTTTTATTTATAAACTCCGTGTTTGAAACATTACTGGAAAACCAGAAACATTATCATTTTCGACTTGGTACAGTAAGAATATTCAGCTGAAATCGACATTACTGCGTCTATTGTTTGTAGAAGCTTTCAATATGGCAGTAGTATACCCCGTTTGAGAGAAAAGGTCCAATTCATACCAATTTATTTTTCTAAAACATCATGTCTGAGCAGTTTTTAAATAATTTTCTAAAGATAAATCATGAAGTGTAAGCAGTTTTTTTAAAACATGAAGTCTAAGAAGTATTTAGATCATTTTAAAATCTAAACTACAAATGGCAGTTTTGTCTTGACTCTTCCCCTCTTTTGCTTTGAACAGATTTAGTTTTTTTTTTACTGGTAAGAGTCAATGAAGGTAAGGAATATCAAGTTTTAGCTCATTGTAATTGATTAAGTAAAAGAATCTTAGCTTCCAAAGTTGTATATACTATATCTCAGTTTTCCAGGAATTATCTTTCTTTTTCTTTGAAATAGTACATCCTATATTGCACAGAAAAACATATGTACAAAGGATAATACAAATTTGCTTATTGTGGTCAGAATAAGCAAAAACATAGAAGCATTTTGCATCTTCCACTAACAAATGCTCTTTGGAAATTGGACCTAGCTTGAGAAGCTAATTCATCAGAAGCCAATGTTTAAAAGGAGTCAACAATACCTATTCGCCCATCTTTTTCGTATATGGTTCGGCTTGTATTACTGCTGCAAAAGATTACATACATTTGTCCTTGCTGATATTGGCTGCCCTGTTGGGAAGCCGGTCCAATAGCACAGGTTTAGTGTCTTCAAGTTATGCATGCTATTTTTGACTTCTCTGTCTAAGAGAAAATCACAAAATTGCAATACTGCTGTTTGACTTGATGTCATTGAAACATCGACCCTTCACTGATAAGCCTACTACTACCATGTTACAGTGCTGATACAGATATTCATGAGAGAAAAGATATTGAACCAGAGACTAAAACATGAATGTGGACTTGTTAAATTGGCAACTAGGGCCAAACTCCATGTGGATCGGCTTATTTATGGCAGCTGATATTTTTATTGGATCCCTCTCGTTGAGAGGTGTAGGATTGATCCAAAGATCATCCGATTACGATAAGTATTTATGGAGATATGAATTTATTTTGTTTATGTAATTATTATCAAGCCGACCAGCA
>APFE031265647.1:60294-112917 GCA_000404065.3 Pinus taeda
TTGGCTTGTCTTCTGCGTTTTGTATTTATGTTCTATCTGCAGTTTATCATAATGCTGATGTGATTGCTAACTGTGAAAATTTAAATAAATTGCTCTAGCATAGAACATACCTAAACTTAACAGGACTAACCCACAAATTACATTCACAATGATGCTAGGCATGGCAATTGGAGCAGAGACCATGAGTGAGTAGGAATGAGCGACACCTTGTCTGCTACTCTGCTACTGTTGGTTGACGAAGAGACCAGAGCACAAAGATTGCCCTTCTTCTCTGTGCTGAAGCCAACGAGCCTGCTGTGCATTGACAAAGAGACCCAAACCCAGAAGCCAATTTCCACCAGCCCTATGCGAGACAGAGAGGTGTATCGCCTAGGCATAATGCTTTGAATCGGAGGAAAAGAGAGGGCACCCGACTACTAATAGAGGACTTAGCACTAGGAAAATTGGCAAATTGTGATGATGCCACTGAACCTCTGAGCAAGCAGGAAATGAAATGAGAGGTGCGTGAAGTTAAATCTCGAGCTGTCCATAGAAACTCGGACGGAGGGGAGGAGCTCCATGAGACATGAATTCATATACCCACAGCCCACATTCTTGGCAGCCAGAGAAGGCCAAACACTAGACTGGTAAGAGAGTGTAGCTGCACTGCCATGACCACCGTCATGATAGCCTTCCTGCACCATCACCCTGCTTCCTTGCTTTACGACAATGCTTTCAACCAAGAGCTTCAGACTCCCTTTCCTGCGGGCCAGGTCGTTCCACTCTCTGCAAATACTGCTCAAATTACCCATTGCCGGCGGAATTAAACTCTCTGCACGCATGAGTGAAGTCATCCTGGCATCAAGAGGCGCTATCATTAACCATCATTGAAGGTACCAAACCATCACTGTGACCTGGGCTTGTTCTATGTGAGTATTTAACAGACTATATGCTCCACATGCCATAGTGATTTCCCTTGCCACTTGTTGATTGCTTCAGGAAGGTTCAAGAATCAATGTGGCATTGTACTGGACCATCACCCACCATGGGGGACCTATTTTCTCATCACAAACACCCTTACAACTATTTTTCCAAGTTGTAAACAATACTGAAGTATGAAGTGTTGGAAAATCAGAAAGACAAAAAGATTTTCTTTATATAGATAATTACTTGTGACTTTCTGATCTTTATGTTCTTCTTTAATCTTTTAGTTCATCAAGCAATTACCAAAACAATAGCACAAAGATCACAGACTCCAGATATAGGCGGATAGCCAGGCAAAACCCCTATCTAGGGGAAAACCCAGTCAACAACTCTTGTTTAATAACTTCCCGAGATAATCCAAGGCTTTTGACCTAGACACAGACTTCCTCCGCACCAAGTCAGCCCTTTCTTCTTTCTTGCAAATGATAACCCTTCAGCAACAACTTTGTCCTAGCAGCAACAACTTGCAGCAGCAATTTCGACCCAACAATTGGTAGCAACAACAACAACTTAAAATTGACAAGAGAGACTTTGATCTCCTAGAGGAATCCACACGAGAGAGAGATAGATAGCCCAAAATTTCGATCTTGACCTTTTCTTCCTTCTTCTCCAACTTCGCACTCCTTTTAGCCTCCTTTTCCAACTTCACACTTTTCCAACTCTTTCTTTTGGGATATCGAACTTGAGTGAGTGAGTGAGTGCTCCAATATATAGGCTTCTGGTGAGGTTGATTACCCAGTTTGAGGCCGACTTGGTGTGGAGGTGACAAATAACTTATTTGACTCAATGTTAATTCTTTTTACATGATCAAAAGCCCAAAAAGGGTCTCTTTACATGGACAATGACTCTAATGACTCATAATAAATCCTAGAAGTCCTCAATGGGGACTTTGACCTAAAACACGATGACCCAAGCATGAAACCCATGCTTTAATAAGCCATAATAATAATAATAAAATTATCTTTTTCATTCTTTTGATAAATACATTTCATTGTGACTCAAAATACATTTTATGAAGACCGAACCTCGTTACATTCTTCAACACTCCCTCTTAACTAGGGATGTATTCATAATAACAAGTACAAGGAAGATCTCAAAACATATGAACTATGAAGAGTTTAGGCATTGCAATGCCATGGACTAGATTCCTAACCAGGGCAATCTATCCGAGTGGGACTAAGATGGACTAAAGCTTTCAACCTCTCTAGGTACCATCAGGCTTACTTGCTAACCATTAACCTAGGGATCTAGGTTCGTATCCGAGCTCAGAGCTCTATGATCAACGACACCCTCCCTACTTCGAGATCTAGACATCAACACATAGTGCCGCCTGATGTCCTCCCAGGCAATGTGTCTCACACACAAAGCCTCAACACATCAAATCTCTCTATCCTCAAACATGCTTTTTCAACAACTTCGAGAGATTTACTTGAATAGTCACAACCCCAATTAGTAACAACCTTTCAAATACTAATGAGTAAACACAAACCTTCGGGGTCTTCCGACTTCTTGATGCTGCCTCTTAATTCATCACAGTAGGACTTCGAGGTTTCCTGAACAAAACTTGACAAAGGTTTCCTTAATCATTTAGCTTCCTTTCCTACTTCACATGCAACAACCAAAACCAACTTTCCTTCTTTCAACAACGCCTTAATATGCATTCTCTAATTTCTTCTTCAAGATATCCATCATGAATATAATATGCCCTCCCTCTCAACTCGGGAGATATGCTCTTTTCTAGGCTTCCTCTTAACTTAGGGAGATAAACTTCTTTTCTAGGATATCAAAGAATTCTTCATGGCTTCCATCCTTCTTATCAGAGTCATCATGACCAACATCGTTCATATAACTTTCTTCGTGCTTGTCATCTTTACTTACAAACATCTTCATTATCTTGAAGATTATGTACTTGCACAACTTAGATAACAAATACAACCAAATCCATAGAAGCATGAAGTTAACCATATTAGAATCATATAATAATGGAAGCATTAGACTTTAGACACCAGATACCTAACCTTAGTTAGGTCCATAATCAGCAAGAGACACATATTTCAACTTCTTGCCCGGGTTTTGTTACAAACCCTAAATCACATCAGTAGCTTAGACAAGATATCAATCTCATTATATTTAGGGCCGTAATATCTCTTTTAACGATATGACAAATTCTTTTATAACATATAGCAAACCCTAGAAACAATTCAAACAAGTATAATTCAACAATGTAACTTTCTGAATTCATATGTTAGATTTTTACTATGATTTAGTGCAAGATCCTAGATTGCATACATGAGCCGTTAAACTTCAGTAAACAAAACCAATCCCAACTCAATTTCAGATTTCAACAATCTTTCATAAATCTCAGATTATCACACTGTCATCATATATTAGAGAATTGAACTTCTACTAAGGTTTAGTTATAAAACCCTAGAATTCACAAACACTATCATCCTAGAGTATCAAACTTTGACTAGGGCTTAGTTCCCAACCCTAGGACTTATGACCATCAACAATTAGGTCAACACATAAATCTAGGATTCCATCATCATGCACAAGCATATCATAACAACATATGTTAGTCAAACTCAGACACAAACACATTCAGACATATAACATATTTGATTAGATGGACAACCATATGTCTAGGGTTTCATTCCTAGGACATTATCTAAAATAAGGGTCTTGCTCATAAACCCTACCATACCTTAAAGATCTAGGGTTTCAACAACAAACCCTAATTTATCAATACTTAAAGATTTGGAAGTTCAGACATCATCATTCAACCCTAACACGTTAAGGTTTTTATAACCATACCAAAACCCCAAACATGACATCATCAAAGCATCAAACATTTTCGGTAGACTTCATCAATAACCCTAAGTAGGCTAGGGTTTTACACATTATCATCGACATACCCTTAAGTTAGGGTTTTATAAAGAACCTTTTTAGGGTTCCACAAGAATAATCGAAGATATGAGGAGGGTAGATTTATCTAATGATGAATCACCCAATCAAGAATCGTTATGATTCAAGAGAGCTAGAGACAATAATGTTAGTAATGTAGAATAGTTTATCAAGAATGAATATACCTTTATCATGAAGAGAGTAAAACTTATAAGGCATACCTTTTGTTTCTTAACAAACCTTGTAATTCCAATGCTTTGTCTTGTGAGGCCTTCTTCCATAATCCTTGAGTATTTCAGCAAGCCTTTCCTAAACAAGGAAAATATGAATAGAAATGTGATTAGTATTTAATACAAACAAACTTAGATAAGGGAAACCAAAAATGAAAAGGTAATACAAGGAGTAAGATACTCATATTTGGAAGTTGGTGAGGGCTCCCTCCAAACTTGAGGGATACCTATAACCTTATAAAAACAATTCAAAAATGTTTTTCCAAAATATGTTAAACCTACAAATACTAGATATCAAAAAATGAAACAACTAAAGCTTAGAGCAAAGGACTTCGTAGTGTAAGTCCCTTATATCTGATTCTTTGACTTTATTCTTCTTTGGAGATCCTTCTTCAGCAACATTAGCTTGGTCCTTGTTCCTTTTCTTACTGTTCAAATTGTCAGGACAGTCACTTTTATAGTGACCCATTGGTAGCATTCTATTTTGGACATGTCTACCTTACTTCTTGGCCCTTTTGACTTCTTGAAGTTTCCATTCTTGTGATGAGCAAAGTAGGCATTTGAAACTTTCTCTTCTTCATTGTTGGTTACTAATGAGATTCTCATCTCTTCTTGGTTGCAAGCATTCCATAATTCTTCCAATGAAGGAGTTTCTTTCCAGCGGTTGATTTGTTAATTTTAGGATAACAATGGTATGTTCTATGCTTAGAGCAATTTTACTTCAAGTTTCTTTATTAGCCCAATATCATATCCAGTATAGCAATCACATTAACATGATAGTAAAATGCAGATAGAACATAAACAATAACAGTAGAAGAGAAGCCAACACAAGAGGATGCAAGATATGGCACCAAACAGGGACAAATCCCAATGTGGGGAAAACCTTGATCAATTCTTCTTATAAATCTTCAAAAGTTCAACATAGAGAGAGAGAGTACAATTTACAATATTCACTTGCCCAAACTGATCAGTCAAAACAACAGAAACAAAAAGCCTAACCAGAAAGTAAATGCTGGTCAACGGGGTTGAAATTGACTCCAAAACAACTCGGTCAACCTTGGTCAACTCGACCTCCAACAACAAGATAATGTAGCCCAAAACAGTTCGAAAATAACTAGTCAAATCTGGTCAATAAAAGTCAACGCAACAACCTGAATTAGGGAAATCAATGCTTGTCAACACAGGGGTCAAATTGCCTTGGTTTTTGTGCCCAAAACAGTGGCCTGCCCAAATAGAACTCTCCCTCACAAAACCGAAGTCAAACAGGGTAAATGCTGGTCAATGTCAATGCAACAACCTGAATTAGGGCATTTAATGCTGGTCAACACAGGGGTCAAATTGCCTCGGTTTTTGTGCCCAAAACAGTGGCCTGTCCAAACAGAAGTATCCCTCACAAAACCGAAGTCAAACAGGGTAAACGCTGGTCAAAGTCAACCTCTTGAAATTTCAGTCTCCTGAAATTTCGGCCACCTGAAATTTCAGTCAAATCTGGTCAACGTAATAGCTAGAAAAGACAACCTTCCTTTTGCACGTGTGGAGAGAGAGAGGCCCAGAAATCCATACCCAATCAATATGAGAGAGAGAAAGATGAATAAGATGAGGTGCCAAAATGAGGAGGAGGCACCTTGTATTTATATGCAATGTTGAAAGCTGGAGGAGGCTAATTTGATGGCTGGCTGACCTTGACAATTTGTCCATAATCAAAATAAATTCATAACTTCATTTGTAGATGTCAGAATGGGATGATCTTTAGATCAATCCTACATTTCTCGAAAGGAGGAATCCAAGAAAAATATCAGCTGCCTCATAAGAGCTGTCCAAAGTGATGTTTGGCCCTAGTTGCCAAATTTAACACTCCCTCTCAACTAGGGAGAACATCACCAGCCAAACTGTCTGACAATCTGTACCATCCCTGTCTCTACTCTGCTCTGTTGAACCATGAAGAAAGAAGAAATGATCGAAAATGTATCATACCATTCTCCATTGATCCGAAGTCAGATTCCAACATCAGAGAGCGTGTCATACCACTCTTAATCGACACGAAGTCAGTTTCCATTGATCCTAGATCAATATCAACATCCTAGCATAGGGACTACGGTAGTACACGATGCGTCCATTGGTAGCACCATGGTCCCTATCCTCATTTCCCTACTCATTGGCTAGATGAGAGGTACTTCCCATGAGTCCCTGACTGCATGGGTAGGATGTATCAGTAGGAAAAGGTGAACCAATCATCCTGCTCATATGCCATAGAGGAGGATGAATCAATCAACATATGCATATGCCACCTTGGGGTATCACAAGGGAAGGTGAACCATTCACCCTGTACACAACGCACCACTAGGGGAGGGTGAGTCACCCTATGGTTGCTCATCGCTTCTCGGAGCTCCCAAAGCTCACTATCCATCTCATACAGGACCCTCATAAGAGGGTCTCTCCACGACTCCAAGTCTTACACGGAAGGTTAAGAAGTTGACCTTCCTGAGGGGCTTCGTAAGAATATCAACGACCTGCTCATCGGTCCCAATATGATGGAGCCTTATTGCTCCCCGCTATACCACGTCCCGGATAAAGTGGTACCTGATATCAATATGCTTGGAGCGATTATGAAACACAAGATTCTCAGAAAGAAGAATCCCACTCTGATTGTCACAGAAGATCACGTGGTATCCAACACATGTCCAAACAGCGCACTAAAGAGCTTCCTCAACCAGACAACTTCACAGGAGGCCAAACTAGCAGCAATGTATTCAACCTCAGTGGTGCTTAAAGCAACCGACTTCTACCTCCTGCTCATCCATGCTATTGAAGCAGAACCTAAAGAGAAGCAACATCCTGATGTGCTTTTGCAATCCACCACATTGCCAGCCCAGTCTGCATCAAAGTAACCATGGAGCCTCACATTCCCGACGATGTATCTCAGTCCATAAGTGATTGTGCCCCAGAGATATCTGAGGAGATTCTTGGCAACGATCCAATGTATATGATGAGGCTTGACCATAAACTGATTCAATGTGTTCACTGCAAAACATACGTCCGGACTCAACCAAGAACATCAGAGCCCCTATGAGTTGACGATACTTAAAAGGATTTCCCAAATCGGGCCCGGCAACACTTCCACATAACTGCTTGAAGTTAAGTTCCATCGGAGTAGTCACAAACTTGCAGTCCACCATCCCAAATCTTTCAAGTAGCTTCACAACATATTTTCCTTGAGAAAGGAAAATCTCCCCTGGCTTTTGCCAGACCTCCAACCCTCGAAAGTAATGCATCAGTCCTTGGTCCTTCATATCAAATTCGGAAGCCAACTCTCTCTTACATTGATGAATAAGAGGGTCTGCACCTGTCAAAAAGAGATCATCCACATAGAGTACTAAAATGAGAGGTCTATCATTCTCAACCTTAAAGTAAATGTTCAGATCAGCTTCACTTCTTGTAAATTCCAGCTTCATCAGATAGCTATCGATCCTCTCATACCAAGCCTACGGTGCTTGCTTCAACCCATAGAAGGCTTTCTTCAACCTGCATACATGCGTTTGACGATCTTGAACTTCAAACCCCTCGGGTTGTTCCACATAGACTTCCTCCTTAAGTGAACCATGCAAGAAGGCAGTCTTGACATCCATCTAGTGTAGATTGTATCCTTGCAAGGCAACAAGGGCTATAATCAAATGGATGGTAGTCTAGCGAGCAACGGGCGCAAATATCTCATTGTAATCTACACCTTCCTTTTGAGAGAAGCCTTGAGCAACAAATCTGGCCTTGAGCTTCTCAGCACTTCCATCAACACCATGCTTGACCTTGTAGAGCCTTTTAGAGGTGACAACAAATTTGTCCTGGGGTCTAGGAACCACATCCTAGGTATCATTCTTCATAATCAATTTGTACTCTTTGTTCATAGCATCCTTCCATACTTGTTGCTTCACAACTTCTTTGAATGAGCAAGGTTCAAACTGGATAATGGTGCTCATAGCAGTTAAGTACCCTTGGTACCTATTAGGCTTCTTACTTTCACGAAATGTCCCCCTCGGTGCAACATGTCTTTTGGCATTTTCGAGAGTTTCCCTTAGCCATGAGGGTCACCTTTTGGAGGAGGAGGGCTCATGAGGAGGAGGATCAATGGGATCCATCAATTCTTCAACATCGGGCATTGGCTCATCCTGTGAATCTCCCTGATTTCTTGTATCTGCTCTTTGTCCTTCCTTGGAATAGGAAGGTTGCTAATCTTCCTTCAGGCATCATCCTCATTGAAGGTGACATCATGACTCAACCCCATTTCTCTTTGACTAGGCACATAGATTCTATATGCCTTAGAAGTTTCACTGTAGCCCACAAAAGTTCCTTTCTTCCCAGATGCCTCCAATTTACTTTTCTTTTCTTTTGGCACATGAAAGTATACGGGACTACCAAAAATTCTAAAATGAGAAACATTAGGTTTCTTACTGGTGAAAACTTCTTTGGGAGTTTTGGTGTCCAATGCTTGATGAGGGCATCGATTTTGAACGTACACAATAGTGTTGGTAGCTTATCCCCATAGGAACTTTGGAAGTCCTTGATCATGAAGCATGGCATGAGTGGCTTCTATAATGGAATAATTCTTCCTTTCAACAATACCATTTTACTCAGGAGTATATGCAGTAGAAGTCTCCCTCTTATTGCCAGCTTCCCTGCAATTGTCATTGAATTCATTTGACTCATACTCGGTTCCATTATTGGTCCTCAATATCTTGATCTTCTTCCCTGTTTGATTTTCCACCAAGGCTTTGAAGGCACAGAACCATGAGAATATTTCGTCCTTCTTCTTCAAGAAATATATCCAAGTTTTACGAGAGAAGTCATCCACAAAGACAACATAATATAAATATCCTCCTAATGATGTCACATACAACATATCAGATAGATTAGAATGAACCAATTGCAAAATGTCTATGGTCTTGCTGTCACTTGAGGGGAATGGTCCCTGTGTATGTTTTCCCTTGGCACATCCTTGACATACAGCTTCATGCTCTATTTTGAATTCAGGCATACCTGTAACCATTTTCCTTACATCGGGTAGAGCCTTATAGTGAAGATGAACAAACCTCTGGTGCCATAGTTTAGATTGAAGAGATGTGTTGCAAGACATGGCTCTCAGTGGAATTTCTCCAACTTGATATAAACCGTCAACCTTGAATCCAAGAGTAAATACTTCTTTGAAATTTCTTTTCCACACACGTACCTTTCCATCGATGAATGCCACCTTGAATCCTTTGTCTTCCATCGCCGAGATAGACACTAGATTCTTCTTTAGATTAGGTACATATAGTACTTCTTGAAGATGAATGGTGTTACCTTGATTCAATTGAAGGGTAACATTTCCAACTCCCTTCACGGGGTGGCATTGTCACCAAGGATAATTTCCAAATTTGTATCATTCTCTATCAAATTTGAAAGAGCTTGCTTGTACCTGGTGAAGTGCCTTGAGGCACCACTATCAATCAATCAATTTCCCAAAGTATCCGGAGGAGAGGCAGTGGAGAGGGCATATATAAGATAAAATTCCTTTTGCTTAGAATTTACAACATTAGACTCATCATACCTGGAGTTTCTTGTTCTTTTAGAAGCTTGATCATTTCCAAGTTGAATAGTGGAAGCATTCCTTTTCCCTTTGTTATTGAACCTGCCATTCCTTTGATTGTTGTTGTTACCCTTGGAATGATTATGATCATCATCATGAGATGTGTCCCTTCTATTTGGACACTCCCTGGCATAGTGACCAAACTTGTTGCAAATGAAGCATCTTCCCTTCCTTCCATTTTTGAATCCCGATCTTCCTTGACTTTGCTTCTTTGAATCTGCATTGTTCTTCTTCTTGGCATGAGCAGAGAATGCGGTAGGATTATTCCTATTTGAAGTGCTAATTTTAGGTATGTTCTATGCTTAGAGCAATTTATTTCAATTTTCACAGTTAGCTCAATATCTTTTCCAGATTAGCAATCACATCAGGGTTAAAGTAAATTGCAGATAGAACATAAACATAAATTGTAGAAGACAGGCCAAGACAAGAGGACACAAGATGTGGCGCTAGCTAGAGACAAACCCCAATGTGGGGAAACCCTTGATCAATTCTTCTTTTATGTTCTTCAATAGTTCATCAAAGAGAGAGAGAGAGATGGTACATATACAACAAAAGTCAACACTTTGACTTATATAGATAAGAGCATAAATCATCTCTAAGAAGATGATACATGAGATCAGTTGAAGACATGCTGCTTCAACTGATTCTCCAAGGTGACACCTTCACCTATCATTTTGTTGCATCCCGTCATCGTGTTGCAGCTCACCGTGCTGCACCATGCTGAGGTGTAGGATTGATCTAACGATCATCCGATTCCAACAAGTATTTATGGAGATATGAATTTATTTGTAATTACTTGACAAATTGTCAAGGTCGGCCAACAGCGAAATGTGTGGCACACATGCACAACGTTTCATATAAATATAAGATAGGTGGAGGCATTATTCCATCATCTCATCTCATCTTATATTCTTCTCTCTCTCTCTCTCTCTCTCTCTCTCTCTCTCTCCTTACTTGATTGGGTTAACAAGGAGCAACTCTCACGTGGGAGAAGAAGGACGCAACAAGGAAGATAGACGCAGCAAGGAGGAGGACTTGGGTCTATTCCAGCGTTGACTGTGGTTGACCTGGGTGCAACAAGCAAGGGATGACTGCGTTGACCAGTGGGGGAGGTATTTTGACTACGACCTAGTGTGGGGAGTCTACCTTAAGCAAGCCGCAATTCTGATCTGTCATCTGTGGCCCTGATTTGACTAATGAAGTGACTAGCGCTAACTGGTTAGGGCTGACCGCAGGGCTGCCAATACGTTGACCTGTTTTGACCATTTCCTTTGGGCTGTTTTGGGTTGACCTTCATCGCTGTTGAAGGTCGAGTTGACCAAGGTTGACTCAAGGTCATTTGTGGACCATTTGATCTACTTTGCAAGTGCTGGTTAGGGTTTCTATTACTGATGTCATAAAATTATAGATCTGTACAAATGTACTATTTCTTTCTCTGCTGAACTATTGAAGATTATAGAAGAATTGATCAAAGGGTTTCCCCGCATTGGGGTTTGTCCCTGACTAGCCGCCACATCTGGTGTCTCTTGTCTTGGCTTGTTTTCTGTCGATCTATTAATGTTCTATCTGCATTTTACTGTATGTTAATGTGATTGCTAATCAATGGCTAATAAGAAGAAATTGAAGTAAACTGCACTAAGCATAGAATATACCATAAATTAACATGGTATCAGAGGTGAGGTGAAGGCAAAGCCCAAGCAAGAGCAAGAGCAAGAGCAATCACCGAAGGCTATTGAAGCAATCTTAAAAACTTCATGGGGTCCTCATCACACTTCCTCGCTGAAGACAAGCTCACAAGAAGTCTGACTATCACAGATGGAAGATGTCTCTCAATCTGACATTGGAAGAGCAAGACGTGTTGGACCATGTGAGAGGCAGAATCAATGAACCTACATCAAATGCATCTGTCACTGCTAGGAACAAGTGGACCAGGGGTGAAGTCAAAGTAAAGAAGATCATCCGAGACTCTATCGACAAGCGCCTCCAAGGAAATCTACGATAGATTGGTAAGCTTATTCAAAGTTAGTGATGCAAATCAAGTTTTGTTCCTTAAGAATAAGCTGAAGTAAATTAAGAAGGGCAAAGATGAAAGTATGCAAGCCTACTTCTTAAGGATCACCGAGATCAAGAATGATCTCCTATCAATTGGGGAAGTCATTCCTGACAGGGAATTGACCATCACAACTCTTGGAGGGTTCCCATCCAAATGGTATGTATTCAAAACCACTCTTCTCAACAATATTGTAATTCCAGGATTTGAAGAATGGATGGCGAGATGCATTCAAGAAGAGACAAGGATGGAAGAACAGGAAATGCCTATATTTAGAGGCAATCCCGCTGCTTTCTCCTCCCATGCTATAAGGAGAAATAGTTCTGGGGCAAAATCTAAGGGAAAGGTCGGACCAAAGGGTGGAAGGAAAGGAAGATATTTCATTTGCAACAAAATTGGCCACCATGCGAGGGAATATCCTGATAGAAAGGACACATCTCATGACGATGATCAAAATCAGTCGAAGGGCAATTCCAACAACAATCAAAGGAAGAGCAGGTTCAATGGCAAAGGAAAGAGGAATGCCGGAAATCAAGGAAGTGGTCAACGCTCCAAGAAGGCAAGAAACTCCAGGTATCAATCTAACATTGTTAAGAATAAGCAAGATTAATATTATCTGATATTGTCCCTCTCTACTACTTCTCCTCCGGACACGTTGGGCAATTGGCTTATTGATAGTGGTGCCTCAAGGCACTTCACTAGTTACAAAGAAGCCTCTCTAATCTAATAGAGGAGGAGACCAACCTGGAAATTATTCTTGGGGACAACTCCAAATATCTCGTGAAAGGCGTAGGGAATGTCTCTCTTCAATTGAATTAGGGTAATACAATTCATTTGTAAGAAGTCCTGTATGTACCTGATCTCAAAAAGAACCTGGCGTCCATTTCGGTAATGGAAGACAAAGGCTACAAGGTGGCCTTCATCGATGGCAAGGTACGTGTATGGAAAAAGAATTTCAAAGATGCTTTCACTCTTGGGTTTCGGGTTGACTCTCTATATCAAGTCGAAGGAAGGCTACTGGGTGTCATGTCTTGTGACACATCTCTTTAGTCCGAACTATGGCATCAAAGGTTTGCCCACCTTCATTATAAAGCTCTACCCGATGTGAGACAAATGGTGACAGGGATGCCCGAGTTTAAAGTAGAGCAAGAAGGTGTATGTCCGGGATGTGCCGAAGGAAAGCTCAAAAGGGGACCATTCCCCTCAAGCCATAACAAGACTTCTGTATATTACAATTGGTTCACTTTGACATATCTGGTATGATGCCTATGAACTCCTTGGGAGGATATTTATATTACCTCACTTTTACAGATGATTATTCTCGCAAGACTTGGATATACTTCTTGAAAAAGAAGGATGAAGTGTTCTCCTGGTTCCGTCACTTCAAAGCCTTGATCGAGAATCAAACTGAGAAGAAGATCAAGATCTTAAGGACTAATAATGGGATTGGGTATGAATCCAATGAGTTCCATGACTTTTGTAAGGAAGTTGGCATTAAGAAGAGACAACAACACCATACACTCTTGAGCAAAATGGTGTGGCGGAAAGGAAGAATCGTACGATTATGGAAGCTGTTCGTTCCATGCTCCATGATCAAAGGCTTCCAAAGTTTCTATGGGCTGAAGCTGCAAATACTGCCGTATATGTTCAAAACCGATGCCCTCATCAAGCATTGGATTCCAAGACTCCCGAAGAGATGTTCACTAGTAAGAAACCTCATGTATCTCATTTTACAATTTTTGGAAGGTCTGTTTATTTTCATGTGCCGAAAGAGAAAATGAATAAATTGGGTGCATCTGGAAAGAAGGGAATCTTCGTGGGCTATAGAGAAAATACTAAGGGCTATAGAATCTATGTGGTTGGTCAAAGGGAAGTTGAGATTAGCCATGATGTCACCTTTGACGAAGATATGGCTCTTAGCAAAGTTGACAATCTTCCTATACTACGGAAATCTGGAGAAGTTGACACAAGCAAACTGGAGGAAAAGCAAGATGAATGGATGCCCGAAGTGGAATAACCCATGGACCCTATTGATTCCCCTCCGCAAGAGCCTAACTCTTCTAGGAAGAGGCCCTCATGGCTTAAGGGGACGCTTGATGATGCTGAAGGACACATTGCACCCGGAGGAACTTTCCGAGAAAGCAAGAAGCCTACTAGGTATCATGGATATTCGACCATTATGAGCATGATCATTCAAAATGAGCCCTTATCGTTCGTTGAAGCTGTGAAGCATCAAGTATGGAAGGATGCTATGACTGAGGAATACGAGTCCATCACGAAGAACGATGTCTGGGATGTGGTCCCCAGACCCCAGGACAAAACTGTTGTCACTTCGAAATGGCTTTACAAGATAAAGCATGGAGCTGATGGAAGTGCTGAAAAGTATAAGGCTCGTTTTGTTGCTCGTGGCTTCTCTCAAAAGGAAGGTATAGACTATGACGAGATATTTGCACCTGTTGCCTGATATACCACCATCCGCTTGATCATAGCCCTTGCTGCTTCGCAAGGATGGAACCTACATCAGATGGATGTTAAAACCGCATTCTTGCATGGTTCGATCAAAGAGGAAGTCTATGTGGAACAACTCGAAGGATTTGAGATTCATGATCGAGAATCTCACGTATGCAAGTTGAAGAAATCCCTCTATGGGCTGAAGCAAGCACCCCGAGCTTGGTATGAGAGAATCGATAGCTACTTGATGAAGCTGGGATTCACTAGGAGTGAAGCCGACCCTAACCTTTCCTTTAAGGTTGAAGATGATAAACCTCTCATACTGGTGCTGTACGTTGACGACTTCTTTCTGCCAGGTGCAGACCCTCTCATTCACAAATGTAAGAGGGAGTTGGTTTCCGAGTTTGAGATGAAGGACCTAGGACTGATGCACTATTTCCTAGGACTGGAAGTTTGGCAGAAGCCAGGGGAGATTTTCCTATCTCAAGGAAAATACGTGGTAAAGATATTGGAGAGATTCGGTATGGTGGACTACAAGCCCGTGACTACCCCGATGGAGCATGACTTCAAGAAGTTAAGCGGTAGTGCTGCTGGACCTGTTTTGCAAAATGCTACTGAGTATCGTTAGTTCATCGGAGCATTAATGTTCTTGGTGAACTCCTGTCTGGATATATGTTTTGCAGTCAACATGTTGAGTCAACATATGGTTGAGCCTCAACAGACATTGGATTGGTGCCAAGAATCTGTTGAGATACCTTCGTGGCACAATCATTCATGGGTTGAGATACACTACCAGAGATGTGAGACTACATGGATATACCGATGCTGATTGGGTAGGCAGTGTGGTGGACCGAAAGAGCACTTACGAGTGTTGTTTCTCTTTGGGATCTGCCTCGATATCCTGGATGAGCAGGAAGCAGAAGTCGGTGGCTTTGAGCACCGCTGAGGCAGAGTACATTGCTGCGAGTATGGCCTCTGTGAGGCTATGTGGTTGCGGAAGCTCTTCAGTGAGGTGTTTGGATTTACATTAGATACTACTGTGATCCTGTGTGACAACCAGGGCGGGATTTGTTTATTAGAGAATCCCGTATTTCATGATCGCTCCAAGCATATCGATATTAGGTACCACTATATCCGGGATATGGTGCAGCGGGGAGAAATAAGGCTCCAACATATCGGTACAGATGAGTAGGTCGTCGACATTCTGACGAAGCCCCTGGGAAAGGTCAAATTCTTGACTTTCCGAGAACGACTTGGAGTCGTTGAGAGACCCTCTTATGAGGGTCATGCATGATGGATGCATTGAGCTCTGGGAGCTCCGGGGGGCGTGGGGTACTTCTTGGAGAGACATGCGACCACAGGGTGACTCACCCTCCCTTAGTGGTGTGCTATGTACAGGGTGAAAGGTTTAGCCTTCCCCTGTGATACCCCATGGCGACTTAGGGACGGGATGATTGGTTCTCTTGTAGAGGCATTCTACCCATGCAGTCTGGGACTCATGGGAAGTACCTCTCATTTAGCCAATGAGTAGGGAAATGGGGTTAGGGACCATAGTAGTACTATCGATGGACACATCGTTGTATCTACTGTACTCCCTATGCTAGGATGACCTCCATTGATCTGGGATCAGTAGGAGTGGTATGACACACTCTTTAGGACTGACTTCAGGTCAGTGGAGGATGGTATGGTACATCCTTGATCATTTCTTCTTCATAGTTCAGCAGAGCAAAGCAGAGCCGAGCTGTGCAGGGCAGTGCATTTGATGGCAGAGATAGTACCGATGGTTAGATGGATTAGTAGATGGAGTTCTCCCTAGTTGAGAGGGAGTGTTAAATGTGGAAACTAGGGCGAAACTCCATGTGGGTCTCTTATTAATGGCAGCTGATATTTTTCTTAGATTCCTCTCGTCAAGAGGTGTAGGATTGATCTAACGATCATCCGATTCCGACAAGTATTTATGGAGATATGAATTTATATGTAATTGCTTGACAAATTGTCAAGGTCGGCCAACAGCTAAATGTGTGGCACACATGCACAACATTTCATATAAATACAAGATAGGTGGAGGCATTATTCCATCATCTCATCTCATCTTATATTCTTCTCTCTCTCGCTCCTTACTTGATTGGGTTAACAAGGAGCAGCGCTCATGTGGGAGAAGAAGGACGCAGCAAGGAAGATAAACACAACAACGAGGAGGACGCAGGTCTGTTCTAGTGTTGACTGTGGTTGACCTAGGTGCAGCAAGGGATGACTGCATTGACCAGCGAGGGAGGTATTTTGACTACGACCTAGTGTGGGGAGTCTCCCTTAAGCAAGCCGCAATTCTGATCTGCCATCTGTGGACCTGATTTGACTCACGAGGTGACCAACGCTGATTGGTTAGGGCTGACCACAGGGCTGCCAATATGTTGACCTGTTTTGACCATTTCTTTTGGGCTGTCCTTCATTGCTGTTGAAGGCTGAGTTGACCAAGGTTGACTCAAGGTCATTTGTGGACCATTTGATCTACTTTGCAAGTGCTGGTTAGGGTTTCTATTACTGCTGTCATAAAATTACAGATTTGTACAAATGTACTATTTCTCTCTCTGTTGAACTATTGAAGATTATAGAAGAATTGATCAAAGGGTTTCCTCGCATTGGGGTTTGTCTCTGGCTAGTTGCCAGATCTGGTGTCTCTTGTCTTGGCTTGTTTTCTGTTGATCTATTAATGTTTTATTTGCATTTTACTATATGTTAATGTGATTGCTAATTGGTGGCTAATAAGAAGAAATTCAAGTAAACTGCACTAAGCATAGAACATACCATAAATTAACACTCTTAATAACAAAGTTTTTGCTTTCTCATTATGAATGCAATCTTGGTTCTCTTTACGTGTTCATGTTATTATTATATGGTATCAAAGCCCAATATTCTCGACACCATATCAAAGTCTCAAGCCTTGAAGGACAAGGTTTCCACTCTTGCCACTTCAATAGTTTGGGTGCCATGGAGTTTGTGAGAGTGTGAAGACCTAGGAACTGCCATTGGCAAAGACTGATCAAGAGATGACTAGCTTGGTGTTGAAGTTTCTAAGTTTACTTAGTTAGAAACCCTCCATTCACTTTATCTGATTTATTCCTACCTACTTGTTATTTTACTTAACAAGTTATTTACAATGTAAATACTAAAAATAAACACTAGTGCATGCTCAACATATTACCAATCAACAACTAAAGGAAACAAAAACAATCACACCATATGACACCATTATTTTTGGACCAATGTCCCCGAAAAAACCCAATGTGGGAAAACCGGTGCAACTATCTGAGGGTTTTCTTATTAAGCAATATCAGAGTACAATCTGGGTGCCGAAACTGGCCTACCCAACAGAGAATTTCTTTGGCAGTAATACTTCTCAGTTTTTGACAAATCTCTTGGCTAAAACCCCGGATAATCCTTCCTGCAGCTTCTCAGCACCAATCTGCCCCAGAAACCCTAGCGTTAGCCTCTCTCTAGACTGCGTCAGCCCCTCTCTGCCCAGCGTTGGCCCTGCGTCACCTCGGATGGGTTTGCATCAGCCTTAGGAGGCCCTACATTAGCCCTTTGGCCCTCTGCATTAGCAATGTTGGCCTCTTTGAGGCTCTGCGCAACTCCCAGCTGCCTCTGCGTGGTCCAGCGTCAGCCCTGGCTGGCTCTGCGTAACTCTCCTCGACTACTGCGCTTCTCTCCCGACACTATCTCTGCCTCTCTATCTCTCTGTACTCAATGCCCCTCAGCTGCAACTCCCGATCACTAATTCTATCTCTCTTAGCAAACCCCACTCTAGAGAATAGAATGATTGGTCACTCTGGTGTTCTCTCCAAGCCTCCTCTTATACTTTTCCTGTTGACATGTCAACGACCGAGATTAAGTCCCTAATCAACGGCTAAAATTAGATCTGGCTTGATTCATGTTTTTTGGACCATTCTAACACAGTTTCATATTAATACACATTAATATTTTATTTTCCCCAAGTTTAGACTTAGGGACTCCATTAAAAATATTAATTATTTTAATATCTCCTAAATTGTTTAGGATCTGCCCAAACCCTTTCTGCGTATTGGAGATCTCATGTGCCCCAACCTCTCCACCAAATTTCGTGGCTAGAGCACGTCCGATGCTACTCCAAATCAACACTTGGCACATCAAAGAGCTAAAAGGGTTTTGGGTCATTCGAAGTCAGGATCAATTCAGAGGATTTTGGAGTAGATTTAGTCTGTTTTTGCTTGTATTGATACCCAAATTTGCATATATGAAAGAATTGGTCACTGATTTGTGGATTTTCAGTCGATTCAAGTAGAAATTAATTGATTTGGTGTTGGTTGCTTAAATATTTGACTATTTTAGAGCTGTTTGGGAGAATATCTGTCAACATTTCTCTGTTTTTCAATTGTTTGACAGTAAACCCGTGGTTTATACTATATAGGGTTGATTTTGAGCATATTGGGCAGATTTATTATAAATTTGCATGTTTTCCAGTGATATGTGGTTGCTACAATAGTTTAGAGCAAGTATTCAGGTGTTCTCAAGATTGTAGATTGAGAGAGGGAATCTTATGTATTTTTCTCTGTTTCAATATATTTTCTTCATTTTTAATTTGTTTTTATGGCCTCTTTACGCAACGTCATGCAAAAAGGCATCTAGAGGTTCTTTGGCAATAACTATGATATGTGGAAGCAATGTATGTTGGCCATTTTTTAGCACAAGTGCTTGGTTGCTAGTCCTCGATAATAATACCTGACAACAAGTTGTGGGTAATGACTAGAACATGTTCGATAAGTGAGACAGAGAAGTAGTAATGCTGCTTAAGTTGTTTGGATAGATGAAATGCTTCTTGGGGTTCAGATAGGGAAGACTTCAGCAGAGATTTGGAATCATTTGAAGGAGTTGCATGGAATTTTGGATAAGGATAGAACCTTATTCCTGAAGAATATGCTATTTTTGATCACAATGGATGAGGGTGCATCATAATAGAAGCATTTATTCAAGATCAAGGATATCAGAGAATAGGGGTCACGATTAGTTGAAAGATGGAATAAGAGGACATGGTGATAATTACACTGAAAAGCTTACCATGTGCTTACGAGCACTTGACTGAGACCCTAAACGTCACCATTACGAATATTGATCTGAAGTGTGATGAGCTATGCAATACACTTACAATAGGATAGATTGAAGAAATAATTTGGTAGCAATAGTGACAGAGGGTTTATAATAGTCCTTTGTAGTCAATGTCAACGACAAAGACGAAAGGTTAAGGCAATGATGAAGATAGGACCAAGACCCTGATGACCATCACTTGTCACTTCTGTTGCAAAGTGGGCCATATGAAGAGGCATTGCAAAAATAGTTTGGCTAATTAGAAAACCTACTAGGAAGGCCCTTAATAGAAGGTTCGTGTCATAGAGCGTATAGAGGAGTCAATGTTCTTTGCACTCATTGCCAAGAAGCAAGCAAATTAGCTCTAGTCATTTGCTTGGTACATTGATTTAGACGCAACACAAAACTTCACCAATAGGCAAGACTTGTTCACAAAGGACACTACATGTTCCTTGGAGAATATAGTGATCTTTGGTGGTAGGGCAGAGTGTTGCATATTTCCTCTGGAGAAAAAACATTGATTTTTCTAAATGTAAATTATATGCCAAGTATGGAGCTTATCTACTTTCAATGAGTCAGATCATGAGGCATTTCCCCCATATAAATGTCAATTTTAGCAATCACAAATGATATATAGTTCACCAGGTGATCGAGAAGACTATTTCTCTTGGTATGGAAGATCATGAACTATTTAGATTGGTTGATATTGGATAGGTCAAGGAGCATGCATTTACAGCGAAGAGTGCATCAAACATCACCACACTTTGGCAGCAATATGGGCACCTTAACTTGACCTATCCATGTCAATTAGCTTGAGGGAATTTGGTAGATGGACTCCTTGATATTCATTAGCGATTCTTGATTTTTAGTAGCAAATTCAATGTGTGAGTGGAGCTTACTAGGCAAGGAAGCAACACATGGCACCATTTGATGAAGGATAAGCTTGAAGAGGGAAGATAGTACTTTACGTGGTTCTGGGTTCATGTAGGCTTTTTTGACTAATGAACACAACATCCATCACTAGTGCTAGGTATTTGTTGATGACTACAATAGGAAGATGTGGTTCTATATTTTGAAAATGAAATTTGATGTGTTTAATGAGTTTCAAAAGTTGAAATCTTCAGTAGAAAAAGAGTTTGGCTGTCACCTTACCACTCTTAAGTTTGATTATGGTGGGGAATTCTATTCCAAAGAATTCAATAACTTTTGTGTTAAACATGGGATTAAAAGACATTTCACTACACCTTACACTCCAAAACAAAATGCAGTGGTAGAGAGTTTAAACCACACAATCATAGATATGGCTAAGTCTAGGATGTAGAATATGTCTGTTCCAAACGAATTTTGACTTCAGATGGTGTTCATAGCAACTTCTTGAACTAAGAAATCAGACACATCCTTACCCGCTGTGTACGTGTGTTCGACATAAGTTTGACTCATGTCTTGTTTGTAGGGCACGAGTCAAACTTGTTAATTTTCCATGAAATTCTGTAACTGCTTAGATGAACAATCTGAAACTAAGACAACTGTAAACTGAAACCAAAATTTCTTTCACCAAGACACAAAATTTCTTAACACTTATAAGCAATGGAATAATCATATAGATAAAAGCACAGTCACACAAATTGACACAATAATTTTTCTTGGGAAACCCAATTGGGAAATGTGAAAATTCCTGAATCTAACACATCAGAAACTCCCACTGCAATTACTGGTTTACAATCTCGTACTTGTTCTTTACATTAACAAGTTATTTAATTGCATAAACATCGAAGTAAACATTATTACAACCTTCACAAATATATAGATCATGCAATGAAATAAACAAAGACAATAACACAAGGGACACCGTTATTTTTGGACAATCGTCCTTGGAAAACGCCAATTCGGGAAAACTGGTGCAACATATAGAGGGTTTGTATTATTAAGCAGATTTCGTGAATACAATTAGGGTGCCAAAAATGGCTCACCCAATAGAGAATATCCTCGACAGTAGTACCTCTATCCGGAGATAGATATTCCGACAAATCAGCAATCAGATGATCAAACCAATGTTGTGAAAATCGTGATCGGGATTAAATCGGCGTAGGGAACAAATCGGAAAAAATCAGATTTATCGGGAAAAAATCGGAAAAAATCGTTTGGTACAAAAATATTCATTTTTTTTTTCATTTTTTTAATATCTAAACCATCTACAACATAAAATAAATACATTGACACATAAATATGATAAAAAAACTAATATATAAGATGTTTAATATCATTTCTAGCGCTAAAATCACACATAACATTGAATCATGTCCTGAATAGTAAGTCCTGACTCCTGAGTCCCAACTCAGCCTCAAAATATCAACAAAAAATATGATAATGTATCTCATCATGTCATAATGTCATATAGCCATAACTGCTTGTTCTACAAGTGGATCTGCTTGAAACTTGCAACTTTGTTCCTCCTCCATGCGGTCAACAATCTTTCTCTTCCCTTTGTCGCGCGCAGGTATGCTTGGCTCCGTTGCCTCTGCTGTTGCTGCTACTGCTGGTGTTCTCCGTGCTGCTGCTTCATGCTGTCGTGCTAACAATTCTATGGCAAAACTAACCTGTTCATTGGGTCTGGAATGGTTGTAATAATACCTCCATGAGTCTTCCTCGGCCCAATGAAATGCCCCATGGATCCAATTGAACTGAACTCTCATGCAGTGATCCTTCACAATGTAATGTGGGTCATACGGGTTGAAGCTTCAGAGGTCGAACGGGTACTTCCTCATTTATTCAGCTTCGAGATCCACTTGCTTGATGCTCCGGATCTCGTACAACCCAATCCGC
Source organism: Pinus taeda (assembly GCA_000404065.3). NCBI lineage: Eukaryota > Viridiplantae > Streptophyta > Pinopsida > Pinales > Pinaceae > Pinus > Pinus taeda. Next base: position 82,454 of record APFE031265647.1, read on the forward strand.
AACAGAAGAGTGGGCCAAGGTGCCTTCTTCTTCCGTTGCAGCCTAGCTGTTAATCCTGCTGAGATATGTACGCGTCCAAAGCAAACTTTGGTATAACATGCAGAGGCTTCTCCGCACTGAACACTTGGATGAACGCGCCATCCACTGAGGCATACCAATCTGCAATGCCTAACAATGCCTTCATCGCTTCTTATGACATGCAGGGTGGATCCTGTTCGAATATCAACCTGTACATTGGGGCAACAAGATGGTCAGACAACCGTTTGATCGCTCCTCTGAAGTTGCAATCGGAGAATAGCTTGAAATATGTGCTCACAATAGTCTCTATCAGTGACCATGCCCACTCTAAGCTTGGGAACTCATGTCGGGCACAGACTGCATCTAGAATGTAGGTGGACATATAAATATCTGCATGCATGCCTTCGGGTGACTGTCGAGGCTTCGTGACTTGCTCCTTCAGCTGATGAACCAGTATGCCGGACTAGTTGCATGATCTTCTTTCTCTAGCCAGTTGGTCTAGCGTGACCACCCAACTTTGAGGGAAGGTCTCAGTGCTTGCTTGGCCATTCAGTCGACATGCGAATATGACCAAGTATTGGTATGCCTTCCTCAATATCTTCATCTTATAGATCCGATTAGGTTTCATCTTGAAACGAGCTGGCTCCTTTATCGAATCCTTCAGAATATCTCTGGAGTGGCCTCTGCTATTGGGCAAGCTGAACGGAGGGGTCATGAAAGTCATGGGCTTGTCCATCTAATACATCTCATCATAATCGCGTGCCCAGAAGGTTGCAAGCTTTGTCCCACTGACATTGCTCAAGGTCATCATCTTAGGGTCAGTGTGAGAGATGATCCAGTGAATTATATCCACACATGGGAACGCGGGGTATCTGCATGCAATCTGGTACAGGCCGGACTTATGAATGTTCATGTACACCTGACGGTCTTCAAGGTCTTCCCCAAAAGTACCTACGAATGTTTCATTCACCTCTTGCCACTTTAGTTTGATGTCCTTGTCTAGATACAACTTCGTATCTTCGTAGATCGGCATGCTAGACGGCCCCTGTTCAACTGCTGTTCCAACAACAACACCATCAGTGTCCTGGGATCCTGTTCTCTTGGAATCCATTGAGACAAATGAACACCTGAAAGATCTGGAAACAAGCAGCATGCATGGCAAGAAATATGTTAGTGAAAACAAAGCAAATCTGGGGAAGGTCACAACACATACCTGGGGAGCTGATGAGCAAGATTGCACAAATTTCACTGGGAGGTTGAGTGACTAGCTACTAGAATTGTGCAAAAGGCAGTCTGGGCTGACTGGGAGGCTGGATTGGTTGCTGGATCTACCAAAATGCGCAATCCAGTTGGGCAGTTGGCTGTTGGGATTGCGTAATGTGCGAGTCCAGCTGGGAAAGACTACTGGCCTAGGGCCAATTTTGCGCAAATTTTTGGGCCAAGTAGCCATTGACCTCCAGAAATGCGCAATTCAGTCTAGGAGGCCAGCGCTGGGCTAGAATGCGCAAATCTGGAGAGGAAGGTGAGCCTTCCTTCTCCAGATTGCGCAAAGCAGCCTTGGTGAAGGCAAAGACCGAGCCAAGGTTGGCTCGCCTCGTCGACGGGCAACTGAAAGCAAGTCGATGAAATGCATGGCGACGCTAAGTGATAGCAGGAGTGATAAACAGTGCATGCAAAACATGAATGGAAGATTGAGCAAACGGATCAACATGCATGTGGGTGAAGCCGTTCACCGGTTGGGTGAATGTTCGTGCAAAACAGTTTCATGCATGCGACAACAGTGAGATAGCAATGAAAATAGAAACAGAGCTAGGACAAGCTAGAATATATGTAAACGACAGTAGGCGTTCAAAGAAATCAAGCAAACAACACTCACACATGCGAATACACAAAAAGCGACAGAAATGTTGAAAAAGACAAGTTGAGGCCACTTACCTGTGAATAGCTGAGCCGGATGTGTCAAAGAGTCCTGGATGTGTTGTGGGATGTCAGAGCTCCAAGATCAATGTGAATGAATGAGCTCTGATGTATCGAATAAATAAGTTTGGTCTCAAGACGCGCATGCCACAAATCTAGGAAAAAGCGACACTTGGAGGGAAACTTCTAAAACAACTTTGCATGTAACCCCCGACTGCTAAAAATAGCTCCCTGAATCATGGGATACCTTTTGCATGTTGCCTCTTGCTATTCCGAGAAGATCAAGTCATGCATGCATGCAAGTCAAGTTTCCTCGGTCCTGGGTGGAACTGGTCAACTGGATTGTCCATGCATGCTAGTGCTCAATTGCTTGGGAAAAATGCGCATTCTTGACTCTAAGCTGGGCTGATTGCCCAAGGGGATTGCGCAATTTCTGGGCCCAACAGCTGACTGCTGCCCATATTTGCGCAAATCCTGGGTTGAACAACTTGTTGATGGGAAAAATTACGCAAATCCTGCTAGGAGGGTTGGCTGGTAGGATTGCGCAATCTTGGAGACCAGCAGGCTGTCAGAGAGGTTTGTGCAATTCCCAGAGAGAAAGGCTGGTTGCCCTCTAGGAATGCGCAATTTTCAAGGGGAAGCTGCTCAGCCTACAACTGGACCAAGTCCAGGTAAGCAGCCTGTGAGGGGAATGGATCGACTGTGATTGACAAACTGCCTTTGTGCAAGGAAAACACTGAAGCTTGAGTACTTGACGAAGCAAGACAAAATGCTGTGTAAGGTTGGTAGGGAGGCTCCAAAACCGGCTAAGGCAAAATTTTGGAGGGTGGTTGTAGCCACTACAACATTATCTTATCATGATAACTTTCTCAACAAAGATCAACATCCTTATGGTCCATCTCCACACAATTCTTCCTTCTTGCATCTGTGTACCCAAGGATCAAACTTGATTACCAAGTTATAACATTTCTTTCTGGAGACTATACTGGACGTTGATCATTATTTTATATAATCTAGAGAGAGAGTCGTAAATCTTCATTCATTCTAGAGTAAGTAAAATCCATCCTTGTAGGCATCATATAACCAAATGAAAGATTCACCATGCATAATTTATGATCAACTTTTCTTACAGGATTATATGAATCCTACCTAAAAGTTATTAACTTATTTCAAATGTGCATTCTTAATCTTTCACACAATCATCTAACTATATGTTTTTCATAATGAGCTAGTAACTAGATCAATTGCAATCCTTAATCCTATTAAGAGTATTGTTTCCAAACAATATGGAATATATACTAATCCTTATCATAATGCCTTTTCCCAAAACCTCCAAAATGATGGTTCTTATAGGATCTTGAGAATCCACCTTGGAAAAATGGCTACCTCTAACATAATGTTAGACAATTTATGGATGAACATTATGCAAAATGATCCCAAATTTCTTATTCTTGAAATACCAGATGATTCTTACAAAGCAGTTTAATCAAGTAGACTCTCAGTATGCTACTATCACCTGCTTTTATCTATGATGCCATGCCAAAACATGATTCTTCTAGAAAACACAATAATACATGCGTACTCCTTTAATGACCTTGTTAGCATCAATTTCTTCAAAGTCATTACAGTGCCCTCCTTCCATCATGCTTAGATTCATTAACAAGCAAAAGGACCGCTTTGCTTATCCATCCTTCTCATTTTGCTTCTTTCATTATGTAGCTTTGTCTTCCTCTGCTATAAAGCCTTCCACAAGATAGAAAACTTTCAAGGATATGTTTTTCAAAATCTTGATCTCACAATCCAAAGCATTACAAAAGTATTTGTCTCTTCCACTGTTGTCATGATCTTAGAGATTAAGATGCTCTTCCTAACTATTGCTCTTCTTGAATTTTGGTAGGTGTATCCTCAAACTACAACTTCGAGCTTAGAATAAGATACCACATTTCTTCCTTTGCTTATCTTTTGAGCAAGAGGTCTGGTACCTCCATTAATTCCTTTGAGACTATAAAAGATTTCACCGTGCTTTCGTTCCTCAAATTAAGGCTTCCTGTGAACACACAAAATAATCCTTTTATTTCTCCAAAGGATGCGGACTAGTATCCTCTTCAAGATGCCACACTTTGTTGGACTATAGGACTACTTCTATCCTTTATATTCCTTTAGAAGTTTCAGTATTGAAGCTCTATAAGGTGACTTCGGCCTTCTGATTAGGAATTTTTCTTTGCCACTACGGAGGCCTTGAAACTAGGCTTGAAATGCCTTTATTTACTGCGACTTCTCTTCTCCTTTAAGGTAACCTCTTCGCAAGTTTTAAGAACTGATTTTAGACCATGGATAGATCTTGGTCTCCCTTATGAAAATGAATTGGACCCTTCGCCTAGAATGCTTTTCAGACTTCTTTGAATAGGAGATGGTTGCCTTTATCATATCTTCTCGACCCTTTTTCAGTACTTTGGAACACTCGATCCTTTTGAATAGTATTGTGGCCTTTATTTCTTAATGGATTTCGCCCTTAAACCGAGTTTTCAAACAGTTCTAGGATCCTCTAAAGTTTTTTATTTTGTTTTTGGTCGGTCTTGATCACATATTTAGAATTGTGTGCCCAAAATTGCTTTTTGACTTCACGCCTAGTCTTCTTCTTAATCAAATCTGCTTTAAGGACAAACAATCCCAACAATAGTGATCTTCCAGCTGCTTGTGCCTTTAACCTTAGCTCTGATACCACGTTGGAAAATATATTAGCAATTAATTTAACTTTTCCTTCTTTGACAGTTATTTGTGACATTAGGTTCTTCTTCATTAATGCTTATGTTCTCATCATCAAATGAATGCCAAAACAATGAAGATCACAACCATACAAAGATGAACACAAGATATAGGCTCCTAGCCAGGGCAAAACCCCTCCAAGGGGAAAACCCAGAAAGAAATTCTCTTCTTATAGAATTAATTCAAAGGAGACTTCCAAGACCAAAACCTAGACCATGGCTACCACCAAAAACCAAGTCAACCAGCCAACCTTCCTTCTCCGATGCAAGACAAGATCTCCAAGAGAGCGCGAAGCAATATTTCTTTAATTGAGGATTCTTCTAGCCTTTTTGATCTCCCGTACTAAATTTGCAACACCTTTGAAGCGAACAAAGTTCGTACTTCTCGTTAAATACTCCATAAGACTTGGAATATAAAGATATCCATTGAGGATACAAATATTATATATTAAAAATGTATGAAGAATGATGATACAATGAGAATGAGGGTCCTGTATATATAGCCAGGTAAGTACCCTTTCACAAACAATTATGTCCTTTAGGGACATACCTTTTCATCAATTGTTAACTAATTAATCATTAATCATTAATCTTATTTGTTGTTTTTTACATTATTATTGTTTATTTTTATATAAATTGAGTTCGTTACATTGCCTTCCCCTTCAAAAAGCTTTGTCCTCAAAGTTTACTGATGAAGGATTAGTTCTCTTCTTGTTGATCGGAATATCTTCTTATTTCTGAGCTTTCATCTTTGTTGATACAAGATGATATGATGTTTTGAGTGATAGGCAGAATTGTTGTACTGAAAATAGATTAGACCGTCCTAGATTAATCTTCTGGGAAATCTTCTGACCCTTGGAGATGTGTGGTGAATAGTTATCGTATGACTGGATTAAGCTTATTTCAGTATTCTTTGGAACATAAGTTTGTTTATGTTTTGCGTGATATAGATTTGTAGATTTATTAAGGTGTCTACTCTTGTGATTCAGATGTAGATAATGATTTTTTCTTGTTTGAACTTCCTTAAACGTTTTTATGGCAGTTTCATGATTTCCATTAGGCATTCTTGTTGTTGAGTTAACTATTGAATCTTTATTTGGGGTGTCCTCTATTTGAACGACAACCTTTGAGTACGTTTTTACTTCAATAGGGTTTGGATTTGCCTGAATTGCGAGTTTAGTGGTATTGATGTTTGTTTCTACAACTTGGACTACTACATTTGGAGATTTTGATGCTTCCTTCGCGACAAGTTCTTTGAACCTATTTGTCAATGATTTCTTTTCGTCCTTTAGTTTTCTAATCTGTTTGAGCAGATTTTGATTATGATTTTTGAGATGTAAGCATTCCTCATTCTCTGAGTCAACTTTAATTTGGCCTTCATGCTTCTCGTCTTTTAAACACTTGATTTGTTCTACTAATGTTTGTTTAAGGCTCTTTAAATGTATTTTTCTTCTTCTTTTTCTAATAAACGCTCCTTGAGTTCCTTTTTTGATGCTTTAGCTTTCTTGACTTGTTCGAGTAGTTTTTCTTGGTGATCTCTAAGTTGCGAAATGAAGCGAACAAAGTTCGCACTTCTCGTTAAGTACTCCAGAGGGCTTGGAATATAAAGATATCCATTGAGGATACAAATATTATATATTAAAATGTATGAAGAATGATGATACAATGAGAATGAGGGTCTTGTGTATATAGCCAGGTAAGTACCCTTTCATGAACAGTTATGTCCTTTAGGGACATACCTTTTCATTAGTTGCTCACTAATTAACCATTAATCTTATTTGTTGTTTTTTACATTATTTGTGTTTATTTCTATCTAAATTTAGTTCATTACAACCTTCTTGATGTTCAACCCTGTTGCATGCCTAGAAACCCTAAGCTACTCGCACTTGTGACCCACTTAGGCAGAATTTTAGACTTTCGAGTCATCAAAGGATATTTCTCCTTCTTCGCTAGGCTTTTCTAGCCTCTTGATACCTTCACATTCCTTCTCTTAACCGCAGATCAAATCCAAGATGTGTGTGTGTTGTTGGAATTTCTAATTCTAACCTGTTAGAAATTCTTCCTATACTATCTAGTTTATTTCACCTACTTGTTTAATTACTTAACAAGTTATTTAACCATATAAATACTGAAAAGAAACACAAGTACAATCTCAACATCTACAAATCATCAGCTGAAAGAAAACAAACACACAAGTGACACCGTTATTTTTGGACAAATGTCCTTGGAAAAACCCAATGCGAGAAAACCGGTGCAGCTATTCAGAGGGTTATATTATTATGCAGACTTTCTTAGTACAACTGGGTGCCTAATCGGCTCACCTGATAGAGAAAACTTTACGGCAGTAATACCTCTATATTCAGAAACAGGTATTCAGAAAACCTGTCCCATGAAACCCTCTCCGGCACAACTAGAGCTCAGTGCTGGCCCTTTTGGCCTCTGTGTTAGCCTTCTGCTAGAAATCTGCCTCGGCAACAACTCCCTCTTCTTTGGTTTTGCCCTGTTAGGTACTCTTCTAACCACGGTACCCCACTAGCTTCGCTCCCGCAAACTGCATACAGCTTCCTTCGCCCCAACAACTGAAGGATTGAGCCTCTTGGCTTTGCGCAATCCCGACACTGGCAAAACAGTGCCGTCAGCCAACTGCGTCAGCCTTCCTGGCCTCTACGTGGCTTTGCGTGAGCCTCTCTCTGCCCTCCTCAACCTCTCCGCTGGCCTCTCTCTGGCTCAGACTGATGACACAGTCCCTCTGCGTCAACCCTTCCTGTGTCGCTTCTACAAGGATCAACCACTGTCATTTGGGAAAACTGATTCTGCTGCAAATGCTCTGCTCAGCTGATGCCTTCAGGTATCCTGTGATCTGCAACCACGTTCTGATACCATGTTGGAATTTCTAATTCTAACCCGTAGAATTTCTTCCTATACTATCTGGTTTATTTCACCTACTTTTTTAATTGCTTAACATGTTATTTAACCATATAAATACTGAAAATAAACACAAGTAGAATCTCAACATCTACAGATCATCAACAGAAAGAAAACAAACACACAAGTGACACTGTGATTTTTAGACAAATGTCCCCAGAAAAACCCAATGCGGGAAAACCGGTGCAGCTATTTAAAGGTTTATATTATTTTTCAGTCTTTCTAAGTACAACTGGGTGCCTAATTGGCTCACTCGACAGAGAAATACATGGCAGCAATACCTCTATATTCAGAAACAGGTATTTAGAAAACCTGTCCCACGAAACCCTCTCTGGCACAACTGAATCTCAGTGCTGGCCCTTTTGGCCTCTGCGTCAGCCTTCTGCTAACCTGTGTCAGCCCCAGGACCCTTTGCATCTGAGGCACTGTGCAGCCTCTGGGACCCTTTGCATCACTCCAACAACCTCTGTGTGGATGACGCAGTCCCTTTGACCTTTGCGCTGTCTTTGCTGGGCTCTGCGTAGCCTAGATTGGCTGCTGCTCTCGCTCTTTTTGCTTCTGCGCTGGTCTCTTAGTATTGCCTCTGGCTCTCTGCCTCATACTCACTTCCCCTTGCTGCTGATCACTGATTCAACATTGCGTAGCAACCCCGCTTTAGCAAAATGAATCACTGATCACTTCGGTGTATTCTCCCACTGACTCTCAAGCCTCTTCTTATACTTTTTTCGTTGGTCCTTCAATGACCGAGATTAAATTTCTAATCAGTGGCTAAGATTAGATTCGGCTTGATCCATGACTTTTGGAACCTTCTAACCCAGTTTTATATTAATACCCACTAATATTTTATTTTTCCTAAGTTTAGACTTAGGAACTCCATTAAAAATATTAATTATTTTAATATCTCCCAAACCGGGTACAATCTGTCCAAACCATTTCTGGGTCTTGGAGATCTCATGTGCTTTAGCCTCTCCACCAATTTCCATGGCTAGAGCACATCCGATGCTACCCCAAATCAACAAGTTTGATATGTCTTTAAGGAGCTCAAAGTTCCTCCTTTATATAGCCTTCCAAGAGGCTCCATTACCCTCTCTAGGCCGACTTATGCTGGGTTGGCCAACTTGGTCTTGGTAGCCTTCTAGACATTTCTATTTACATTTTTTTTTTTGGATACAAATGCCCGGAAGGGTCTTTTACAATATGACAAGGACTCTTGAGTCATGACAAACCTTAAGAGCATTCAATGGATGCTTGACCTAGTGACAAATAACTTGAGCATGAAACCCATGCTTTACAAATAATTTTTCTTTTGTTCTTTACATATTTTCTTTCTTCTTTTGATAGATACATAAGGATTACATCATGACAAGAGTCATATGACAATTATGAAGACCGAAAGTAGTTACATTCTTCAACTAGTTACTTGAGACTCTAACAACCAAGCTTATTGTAGCATTATACTTTTGTAATCCAATACATTCATGATGACACCGAGGTCCGAGCTGTCCAAGGCTTCCAAATTTTCTAAAGTAGACATGTTTTGGAACAAAAAATGAGTTTGAAGGAGTCCATCTCGTTTTTCATGTGGTAAGCATTAAAGTTTGGAGACACTATGCTTCTATGAAATAAACAACAAGTATAATGCGTCATTAGAAGAGTTCTTCCTTGTATAGTCTATAGCAAGATTTTTCAAGAACAACGAAGTGTTTACTAGGACGAAGGCAAGGGTTTGAACTTGTGCCAAATCCAAAACTTTTGTGATGGCATCTCAACTTGCAATGATAATATATTGAAATGGCATTCGAACTTGTAACTAGGCTAAAATTGAAAAGTGTCTCCTTAAAGGCATCAATGATGGCACCAAATAACACTTGTCCAAGATCCAAGTACTACATATCAGAGGCATCGAAGCAAACCCCTGTGGTTACACTTTTCCCTATGTGAAGAAGTATGCTCATAAAAGAAATTGGAAGTCTGAAACTATCTAAAGCTTCTGTGGAGGCATTTGAATATTCTATTGCTAAAGACATCCGAGCCTTCTATTGCACTATGGTGACACTGTGAGGACTAGACCTTTGGTGACTAAGTCTTCTTAAAGAACAATGCTAATGTTGTCAAGGAATTTGAAGCTAATTGAAGCATATCTTTGTGACACTAGAATATGAAGCAACCATGCTACCAAGACCTCCTCCTATACATAAAAGAAGGACTATTTACATCTACAAAACCGACCTATCTGATATGCTGAAGTTTGCTAGATCTGAAGCACCTATGTTGAACGAAGTTGACATATGTAAACTGAAGAAAAAGTCAATGGATAAAATCTCTGCAAGGATGGATAAGGTATATAAACCTTGATCATTTGTAGTACATATAAAAGAATGATCTAACGATCTTTTGTAAGATAACAATGCATCATAAAAGGGCCTGTGTAGAGATATTGATAACTTAGCATTCAAAGTCTTTCCTTGCTTACAAAGACTAGGTTTTTGAAGTCAAGGAATGGAATAAATTCCATCTCACAAATAGAGAGCTTGTCAATAACATTTCTAGGTTTTGTAACTAACAAAGTTGTGTACTTGTAGAAATTACAACTTTTAAAGAATGGCAAGTCTTGAAGACTTTGGAACTTGTAGCATCTAGGGTTTGTAATCCCTATCAAAGGTTTGAGTTAGAAAACCCTAAGAACAAAAACCCTAACTAATCATTTCTGTTGTAAAAAGAAAGCTCTAGAGAATCGCAGGAATAACATTGTGCTGATATGGGAACAAGATTGGTGAACAAGTCCAAGATTAAGCTGACCTTCTTCAAAAGAGTTAAGTATACTACACCTCCTTTCTTTATTTAGTTTGTCTATGCAATTTGCCTTTTGTTCTTTTATAATCTTCTAATAAAGGTTGCAGGCCAAGACAAGATTTATCTAAGCTTGAATAACAGATGGAAGAATTGAAAGAACCTAGCAAAGCACAAATACAAGAATAAAGTAGTTTGAAGTATGCATAAAAAAGCTGATTAGATGGCAGCATAAAAAAAAAGTTCACTTACCTCAGCTGGAAAGAGGGAGCTGATATATACATACCGATTGTGTTGATGCTCATAGAGATACTACTGATGATTGGAAGCTAATATGATTTCTTGAAAGAGTGTTAAGCTAAATTCTTTTGCAATATGAAGAAAGAAGATGTGAAGGCTTGTGCAATTAACTATGAAGAAGTTTGGCTCCATTAGGTGTTTGATGAACTATTTGATGACATATTGGATTCAATCAATCAAAGCTTGTTAGTTGCTTATACTACTAGTGTAGCCCCTTATTGTTATTAGTGCAACCCCCTTATTGTATTGTTGTGCCCATGTAGTCACCATGTTGTTATTATTGTGCCCCATAGAAGCCCACTATTGTTATTGTTGTGCCCCTACAATATTATTGTTATGTAGGCTTTGATTATATTGGGACCCTTAGACTCCTCTATATAGAAAGGAGGTCTTGTCATTTGTATTATCCAAGAATTGTTCATTTGTGTAATGTAAAGGAGGTTTCCCCCTCGAAGAGGCTTATTTTGAAGTCGTTGATCTATCTCTTCTTCTATTTTGTGAGCTGGTTGCATAACATTTGGTATCAGAGCTTTGGATTCTAGGGTTTCACTGCTTCAAACAGGCCATCGTGGCATTTTTGCTATAACTTTTTTTCTACGAAGCTTTAGAAGTTGAAATTAAAACCCCATTTGAGTTGAAGTTGTGTTGAACCTGGTGACTGAATTTTAGATCTTGTCTCGCTATATTTTTGGAGATATGAGCTGAGGCAGTTAGGGTTTTTGCAGGCTCCCGAATTCCATCTCAAACATGTGACCTCGGGAAAATCGTTATAACTTTCTCTCTGAGCATCAAATTCAAATTTCGTAAAAAGTGACAGAAAGAGGATGGGCTATAGTCTGTTGGGTATTGTTGTCAGGGCCGAAGGTCAAAAAAGTGACACGTGGTAGGTTGTACAAGTTTGCTCTACTGGACCAGTCTATAATCAGGTCATCATGGTAGATTGGGCATAACTCTTTCTTGCATAATCCAATCTCAATAAGACTTGTGGGGTTTGAAAGAGGACTCAGAGGGCTATCAAAGGCTGAAATTTCAGAACTTGAAGATCCAAAATTGCAGAGTCATAGTCATTTAAATATCAAGCTCCTAAAAGCAAGAAAAAGAATGGCTCAAATCAAGAAAATAGAAACACCTAGTAAGCAAAATTGGATTGATGGTTTGAAGAATGTGATTGAAGTTAAGATAAATAGTTTTATATATGCAATGGAAGCTAATATTGATGGTATAGAAGCAAAATTGAAGAAAGACATGGAGGATTTGAAGAAAGACATGGAAGGTTTGAAGGAAGGTGGGACAAAACTACTACAAGAAAGACTTCCTAATGACGAAAAGGCAGTAAAAGGGCAGTAAAAGGAAACTCATGATGAAAACAAAAGAAGTGTTAATCATGATTTCATAGAATCTAACGTTGGATTGAAGACCCACCATATTCCAAAGATAGATATGAGGAAGTTTGATGACAAGGATCCGATAACTTGGATACTACCGATGGAGCAATATTTTGATCTACATGATGTGCAACTGCCAAAAAAGTACGTATTGCATCTTTATATTTAGAACCGAATAAGTTTTTATGGTATAGAGGGCTTTGTTCCTGTAAACCACTTGTCACCTGGTCAATTTCCACGGAGGAAATGATAACACATTATGAGAATACAAAGAGAAACACCTTCTTTAGCCAATTGATAAATCTCAAATAAAAGGGTTCAATGTCAGAGCACATTGAGGACTTCCAAAAATTGAATATAAGGGTAAATGATATTCCGGAGAAACATAGGATTGAAGTCTTCATAGGGATTTTAAAGGATAACATCCAACATGAGGTTCACCTTTGGGAACCTGATTCATTGGAGAAGGCATACAGGTTGGCAAGAAAAATTGAAAGCAAAATTATGGCAATAAGGAAGCCTACCACTCATAACTATAAAGATGGAAGTGTTGTTGCTCCTAGCCTTCCACAACCTACAAGGTTGACACCACAACCATTGGAAGAAAAAAGAGAGAAAAGGCTTTGTTACAGTTGTGATAGAAAATACACTAAAGGTCATAAGTGTGCTGAGAAGAAATTAATTTTTCCTAGATGGGGAAGAGGAGGAAGAAAAACAAACGTCAAAAGATAAGGATATACATCAGGAACAAACCCCAGAGAAAGAAGAAATGAATCTGACCATATCTTATAATGCATTGACATGAATTACCACTCCTCAAACTCTCAAGATAAAAGGACATATCAAGAAGAAAAAGGTAATAGTGTTGATTGATTCAGATAGTACCCATAATTTATTCATCGTAAGATAGCCAAGGAATTGAATTTCTTCCTATATCCAGCTCCAGAGTGTCAAGTAATGGTTGCAAATGGAGGAATCATAACTTGCTCTGGAAAGTTCCATAATATCAAGCTATCCATGGGAGAATATGTATTGAATAGTCCAATGCTTTCCATACCAATGGGTGGTGCTGATGTTGTACTAAGAGTCCATTGGTTACAATCTTTGGGTACGATAGCTTTTAATTTTCATGAACTTTTCTTGAATTTTTTTTGGGAAGGAAAGGAAGTTGAATTAAGGGGAATCATAGGGAAACTAGAAAAGATAATCAACTCTAATGGCATGACAAAGCTTTTAAAGAAAGAACAACGGGCCGTAATTGCACAATTATGTTCACTAGAGGTTCAAACAACGAAATCATCTATTTCTAAAGATCTCCAAAAACTCTTGGACAATCATTCTAAGGTTCAAGCAGTGGAAGATCGCATCCAACATCAACAACAAGTTCTCCAACTCTTAAAGGATAACCTCTCTCTGGCGCAGAATCAAATGAAACAATAGGCATATCAACTTCGCAGTGAAAAAAGTCTTGATTTAGGCGATTGGGTATTTTTATGGCTACAATCATACAAACAAATGTCCCTCAAGCAAGCTAAAAAGGATAACAAATTATCATCAAAGTACTATGGTCCTTACAAGGTGTTGCAAAATATTGGTACTATGGAAGACAAATTGGAGCTTCCTACATCTTCCTGAGTGCACCTAGTTCTCCATGTTTCATGCATAAAGAAGGTTATAAGCGACAAGCTCCCAGTTCAAACAATATTGTCGGAACTTGACAAGGAAGAAAAAATCATATTGGAACCTTAAGAAATCACAGAAACAAGAACCTGGCAGCTACGAAATTGATCAATTTTAGAGTATCATTAAGTGGAAGAACTTGCTCATTGAAGACTCCACATGGGAGGATGATAATTTTATACAAAAGCATCCAGAACTATTCAAGCATTGAGGAAAACACTTTTTTGGAGGAGGGGCATGTTAGGTCCCTATACTACTAGTGTAGCCCCTTATTATTATTAGTGCAACCCCCTTATTTTATTGTTGTGCTTATGTAGTCCCCATGTTGTTATTATTGTGCCCCATAGAAGCCCACTATTGTTATTGTTGTGCCGTTACAATATTATTGTTATGTAGGCTTTGATTATATTGGGACCCGTTAGAATCCTACATATAGAAAGGAGGTCTTGTCATTTGTATCATCCAAGAATTGTTCATTTGTGTAATGTAAAGGAGGTTGCCCCTCGAAGAGGCCTATTTTGAAGTCGTTTATCTATCTCTTCTTCTATTTTGTGAGCTGGTTGCATAACAAAGATGCATGAAGATTGTTAGAGAACCAAGAAGGTTGAGGTGCTTTGTGATTCAATTGTATGATGCAGATAGGAGCTACGAAACTACAATAAATTCCATGAAAGAACTAGTAGCCGATAAATTGATGAAGTTCCTTTTCATAGAATTTTGAGACAAGCTTAGGCTTGTGGATGTGTCCTCCTTGGTTGAGAGGTAGTGAGGATGGACATCGTATTCTCCATGTGTCATGTACTATGGCCAAGATAACAACCGTAAACCTAGTAAAGAACACTGGTAAGGAGAATGGTGGATTGGATAAGCTGGGACCGATATTCTTTGAGGATTTGTAATTTGACCACGACTAATTGTTGTAAGTCAAGTACGTTAATCCAAGATAAGAATAGTCATGGGGAGTGACATTTCTTGGTGTCTAGTATTGTGATAGTGGAAATGATCTTGTGAGGACATACCTAGTGAACACCCGGGTGGGATATGTGCCTAGAGAGGCGGTGGTGTCCAAATTTATGCCTCCCAGCATTGTGCTATGATCTAGTAGAGAGATAGAGCTTGTTGGTCAAGGCCTTGCTATTTTGACAATGCTGGCTGTGATGATGTAAACCATCATTGGTGCTTATCAATTCAGATCCTTTCTTATATGAATATTCCAACTTGAGAGTATCCCGTTGTGTCATTATGAATACCTCCCTAGTTAAGAGGGAGTGTTAAAAAATGTAACTAGTGTCGGTCTTCATAATGTAATAAAATGTAATTTTTATCATTGACATATTCATTATTATTATTTTTGGACAAAGCATGCTCTTCATGCTTATAGAGTTAGTTGAGTCAAAAAGAATTTATTATGAGTCAAAAGAAATGTATTTGAGTCAAGTCCCATTTGGACTTTTTGTAAAGAAAAGAAAAAGAATTTTTATTTTGAGTCAAAGAGTCAACACAAGACCAAGGCGGTGCTCCTTGGACAAGTCGGCCTAAGAGGCAGCTATTCAACCCTCTTGGACAACTATATATACAAGACACTTCGACCTCTTGGAAGCTCATTCATTCGTTAACACATCATCATCATTTTCTATGCCTAATCAAGAAGAAAGGATCGTCGAAGTCAAGGGAGAGAGAAGGAAGTCAAAATAGAGAGAGAAGACGGGTTTTTTTGCCCTAGTTCTGTTCACACGTGTGAATTTTCAGAGGCAATTTCTATGCTACTATAGGCCTGAAATTTCAGTAGTTGACCAGTTTGACCAACATTGATTTTGACTTGATTGGAGGAGACTTAGAAGAGGGTTGACTTGGCATCTTTGCATTAGTTTCGGTCTTGGTCTCGGGTCTTGGATATCTCATTTTGATTTGATTTTATAAGAGACGGATTGTTTTTGGGTTTTCCCCCTTGTGGGGTTTTGCCTTGGCTTGGAGCCTAATTTCTGGTGTCTCTTGTCTCTTGTGCATTATGTTCTCTATATTTTGCTAATGCGTAATTTCTTGATGACATAACTAAACAAATAAATGCTAAGAAAAGAATGCATATCAGTCACGAGTAATTGCCATGATAAGAAATTCTATCATGTATCTAATCTTTAGCAAACAAGACCTAGGAGGTTTTGCCACATTTATTAAAGGGAGTGGGTTCCCTTAATTCAATTTAAGTAAAAATTAATGTAATTAAAAGTAGTGATTTGATTTTCTTATTGAAATAAGTATTGATTAGAGAAATGAGGGATTATTTCCTCATCAACATGTAATATATTATTTGAGGAGAATT
This sequence comes from Pinus taeda, assembly GCA_000404065.3. NCBI lineage: Eukaryota > Viridiplantae > Streptophyta > Pinopsida > Pinales > Pinaceae > Pinus > Pinus taeda. Next base: position 98,554 of record APFE031265647.1, read on the forward strand.
GTTGAGGAGTTAGATGATTTGTAGGAAATTTGAGTTATCTGAAATATAATGAATCTGGCTTCAAAGATATGAAGAACAATTCATAGGAGGATTTTAGTATCTAAAGAGATCTTAGGAGATAGTTTAGTATTTGAAACCAATTCTGTTATCAAACCCATTTGTATAAATGGACTGTAAGCCTACAAGCATAATAAGGTGGCCATGGTAGAGAAAAGCCCCAAAACTGTGTGAATCAAGCCAATTTGTGAAAAGTTTGCACTAATGGTAATTGTGTGGCTGTCCTCCATTGTGTGTTTGCTTGATCTTTGAGTTTTGAGTTAACATGTGTCTGATCTTTGTGTTTTGAAATTGATATGTGTGAATGTTAAATTTGTGAAAACCATGATCTATTAGTGGATGCGAATTTAGGACTGTGTGTGTAGACATTTGAGTTCTCGCGTGTGAACTAATGTGCGTAGGATAGAATAGGCGTGGGCAAGCAAGTTAAAGGATTAATTTGATGAAGGGATTCATCATTGTAGAGAGCGAGGAAATAGCTTTAATGGTTGCGAGATTAGCTTGTAGGACAATCCTCTGTTATCGACGACACAATGTTGCAACCCAAGGTTCAGCCTTATTGGAGCTAAAAATAATTTAACGTAAAGACTTAATGAAAAACCCAAGTCTTTTCATAGTTCCGTTTGGAGACGTAATTGTAATCTTGTTCTGGAGAGTGTCATCCAGGCCAGATCGAAACAATTCGGTTCTACAATAATGTATGCGACAAAGAAGATTAACTAGATCTTGGATTAGAGAGTTGCACAAACTTTGAGGAGGCATGGACCCCGCGTCTAGCTCAAGGAACATCTAGTAGTTTGAATAGGTGTGGTGTGAAGCGAGGGTTAGATCTCCAAATTTCCAGACTAATACGCTAGAGGGAAGACATTCAGGTTGTGTAAAAGACATCTTTGTTTGGGTAAAAGACATCCGAGACATCACATGGTAATCTGGGCTTGGGAAAATCTGGCTCTCAAAAGGTTTTGGCACTTGTAACCTTCCAAATCCTGGATCATCATATCCCTGATCCACATTTGATCTCGAATCACATCTAGTCTTGAAACATATTCAGGCCACGACAAGTATAGAGTATCCTGGATCAATACAGATCCCAAATGATCGGATCGAAGACTTGGAGGTGAACATTGAGGAGGGAGGACTTAGAAATCATGCATGAAAGTTATCCAATTAATGACATTCAAATTGAATCGTTGCGAGTAGAAACTATCCGGATCAAGGATCTCCGGATCTATTGAAGTGTAAAAGGTATCCGGTTGTAAACACATCCAAGAGTGCGAAGTTGTAAGGAACTGCCAAGGAATTGGATCACTTGGATTCCATATATGGCAAATATACTTGAGGTTTGGCATTTTTCGATTATAACGTGAATATGTTGACAAGCAGGGGCTCGAAAGTCCTTAGTGCCTTCAGGTCAAGCCCTTGGTTCTGACCATGGTCGTAAGATGGTTTTAAGTTAAGCCCAAGCATTGAGGGATGTGTAATTTGGGGATTGTGTGCGGGATGAGTCATTGTGCGTGACTCTTGTAGGGACTGTGGAAAGTGCTTGAGAGCGATGTGGAATGAAAAACCGATCCTTAGTCATGATTAAGGAGATTGTGGGGAGTTTTGTAAAGCGCTAATGCAGAGTGCTGTGCGTTGATTCAAAACGATCCATAGTCATGACTGCACAAGGATTTTAAAAGATCCCATACGGTTGCAATATAGAGTAGAGGTAGATTGAAATAAATTTGGTCACCACCTTAAGCAAAGGAGACATGGATGCATTTTGGCACCACTAACAAAAGTAAAATATAATTTCTTCCAATTATCTAATCTAAAGCACAATGAAAAATAGATTGGTCAAGCCACATGTACAAGGGTCCAAGTGAAATCAACCCAAACAAGACGGATGCCTCCACTAATGATGGAAAAGAGCAACTCCAAAGTGCAACATCTAGCCTTTAAAGCCTTCAAGAGTGTATAGATCCTCAACAAACTCCACAAAAACTTCAGAGTCTCCTCCAAGGGTGGATGTATGGGGTTTTAAGGCAGAACAACGCTACAAAACATGAGTAAAGCCTTCACAAAGAGGGGTGGGCCCTCCAAATCAACTCCATAAAATGAGTGTGAGGCCAACATTATCTCTGATTGTGCAAAAAAGGGTTCTTAGAGCCCCTCCAAGTGGATGCATGGATTTCCAAGGTAGAACGTCACCAAATCATGAGTGAAGAGTCTTCAAGAAGGGGATGGCCCCTTCAAATCAGATCCAAAGTCATGCAGGAGGGTTACAATGTGTAACAGTCTTCCATAAGTGTGCAATGCAAGGCTCCAAGGATCCTACAATGTGGGTGCATGAATATCCCAAGTGACAAGGGGTCAACAAGTAATAAGAATAACCCTTAAAATTGGACAACCTCTTCTAAATTAGTTCAAATAAGCAATGTATGCAATCTCCAAGGGGCATTCAACTCCAATCAAGCAAATAACTCGCCCAAGTCAGAGGAGAGTCCAACAAGCTCACGTGGCAAACAAAACCCCTAATACAATCTCCAAGGTGGACGTCCCCTTAATGATGTGACTTGTTGCCTTTAAATCTAGTAGGCCTTGTGAGAGGCTTCACAAGGCAAAAGCCAAACCTTGTTGCAACAATGAGGGAGATTGTCATTGTCACCTCGACAATCTTCCCTCCACCGTTTAGTGGAATTGGACCACAAGGAAGGCTTTCTAGTGTTCACCTAAAGGTTGTTCTAGATTATATGGCTCAAGGTGATGTAGCTATAGGCTAGATGAAGACATTCTTTAATGGTCAAAGGCACAAATTCTTCCTGTAAAGGAGTAGCGTATCATAGTCCAAATGTAGAGATAACACATAGCCTAGGGTTTCAAGATATGTAGTCATGAAGGGGTTTCCTAGGCATACATGCAACAAAGAAAGTGTTTACAATAGATATAATCAACAAAGGAGTAAGGCAAACCCTCAAATTAAGCCTTAAGTTGAAGCCCTAGCTAGGGTTCGGGTTTTCTAAGGCACAAATTGCTTAGAGGAAGATGATGTTAACCCTTCTAGGGTAGATTTAATCGTGTGAAAGGCTATAGTTTGAGTTAAAGGGATCAACAAGGTTATATTCAAGGTTGATTACCTCGAAAGTTCATCTATAAGGGCTCTAATTGAATTCGACCCTGCTAAAATGCCCTACCGACTTACCTCGAGGGACTTAGAAAATAAAAGAGAGGAAAAATATTTATGTTTTCAAGATTTTTGACAAACACCAAGGATGCCTTTGCTCAATCCTACTTGGATGATGGAGTCTCTAGGGATAATTCAAGAGATAATGGATAAATGCTTGGAGTAAGGTGGGAAACCTCTTGTTTTCACTTGTATAAACCCTAGCTATCTTTTTTGTGAGGGGAGAAATTAAATAGGGGAAGCTCTCTAGAAGGTCACCTATGGATTTCAAGGAAGAGATATTTAACATGCAATAATCAACCAATATTTTCCATAAATAATATGCCTTTAGACATGGAACAAAGAAAAACATTAGCAATAATTAATTACATCAGAAAAACAAAAAAAATCTACAATAAAACTTACAATTCTTCCATGAATAACCTTATTTTAATCCCAAAAAGACATCTCCAAGACAAAAACCAATCTCCAATAGCAATAGTACCATAAAGATCACATCTTCACAATTAGCAAGTTACACAAGGCTAAGTCGAGCTCTCAAGAAGAGGTCAAAATCCTAGCCTGATGATGAAAAGTACAAATGAGTGATTCTTAATATATATAAGGTTCTTCATGGGTCTCTTCATGCTATTGTTGAGAGAAGGGTTCTCCAAGCAAGGTATTAAATGGAGCATTGTCATTTATCATGTTAATATGCTCTTGGCTTTCCTCCTCTTCCACTTGACTATATGAGTACTCCTCTTGATTATGAAATTCATTACATGTTTGACACCAAGAGGGTCCCTCTTGGCCAACCACATAATTTGGCCCATTAGTATTGGGAACATTTTGATTGTGAGACATTGTTTCCATTGTAGGGGTTCTTCTTGGGAAGGCCTTTCCTTATTAAATTGTGGTTTAGGAGGAAAATTTTGATGGACTCCCCTCTCCCTTTCCAAAATTGAAAGCTTGTTCATCATGGCCTTCTGTCCTTGCATTAAGTCGGTAGTGACTTCGTCAATTTTTTGGCAAATTCCTGCAAGGTGGGGTCAATTTGGGCATTAGGCTTGGCTTTAACTTCAACTTTAGCCCTTGGTAAGCAAGCAAATCAATTGGTTGAAATTAGATTATGCGCAATTTTGACAACTAGGGCGTTGGCTTCTTCCAAAGACTTAGGCCCCTTGTCCTTTAGAGCATAGGACAAGTGTCTAGGGAAGGCTTCTATATACCTTTCAAGGATAGTCTAGTCAGTAAGCTTGTATATGGGAGGGACTTCCTTGAGCAATTTATCAAAGCTTGTGTGAATTCTTTAACAATCTCATTCTTAGTTTTCTTGGTTCCATGGAACTTATGTAAGAGTTGTATACCTTCTTTGATTGTGGCCCATCTCTTTTCGAATGGTTAGTAAAAAAGGTCCTAGTTCTTCAGGCTACCTTCAGGGAAATCTAGGTACCAATCCCCATCACTCCCTTCGAAGGACATGACAAACAACATCATTACAATTTACAACATCTCCCTCTTATATCAACCTTCCACCTACAACCCAATAAAATTCATGCATGTGTTTTTCGGCTGTGACTACATCAGTGCCATTAAATTTAGGCAACCATTATTTATATTTATCGGGCAATTTGTGGGGGGCATTAGGGAAGCCTCTCACATCCAATGGCTTAAATGCAACAATGGGCCATGGTTTAGCCATGGTGTTAGGGGTGGATGAAGTGCCAAAGAAGCTCCTAACCATAAGACTCTTAGGCACTATGGGAAAAGTGGAAGTATCAATAGTCGTCTTGTGGGTAATTATTTTCTTTCTTGGAGCTATAGTATCATCAAATGAGCTACTAGGGGAAGTATGTGGATAAGATTTTGGAGTTTCTAGGAGAGAATCTATGTTGTCATTTATAAGCTATTCTCTCCAAATTTTAAATGAAGCTTAGACATTAGATTTTGAGGATTTTGACTCAACTCCTCTCCGACAATGATGTCAAAAATGTTGCCTTGAAATCTAGCAAGCCTTGTGAAAGGCTTCACAAGGCAAAAGCTAGATCCGGTTGCAACATTGAGGGGGATTTCCAATGTCACCTCAACAATCTTCCTCTTGCTTTTTAGTGGAATTTCACCACAAAGGAGGCATCCCAGTGATCACATAAAGGTTGTTCTACATTATATGGCTCAAGGTTATACGCTAGGTGAAGACACTCTATAATGGACAAAGGCACATTTCTTCTTGTAAAGGAGTAGTGTATCATACATCAAACCTAGAGATGACACGTATAGCCTAGGGTTTCAAGATATGTAGCAACAAAGGGGTTTCCTAGGCATACATGCAACAAAGAAAGGGTTTACAATAGATGTAATCAACAAAGGAGTAAGGCAAACTCTCAAATTAAGCCTTAAGTTGAAACCCTAGCTAGGGTTAGGGTTTTCTAGGGCACAAATTGCTTAGAGGAAGATGACATCAACGATTCTAGGGTAAATTTAACCATGCAAAAGGCTATTTTTTGAGTTAAAAGGATTGTCAAGGGTATATTCAAGGTTTATTAACTCCGACATTCATCTACTAGGGATCTAATTGAATTTGTCCCTACTAAAATGCTCTAGCGGCTTGCCTTGAGAGCCTTAGAAAATAAAAGAGAGGAAAAATATTTATGTTTTCAAGATTTTTGACCAACACCAAGGATGCTAATGCCTAATCCTACTTGGGTGATGGAGTCTTTAGGGCTAATTCAAGAGATAATGGATAAATGCTTGGAGTAAGGGGAAAAACCTCTTGTTTCCACTTGTACAAACCCTAGCTATCTTTTTTGTGAGGGGAGAAATTAAATAGGGGAAGCTCTTTAGGAGGTCCCATATGGATTTCAAGTTAGAGATATTTAACATGCAATAATCAACCAAGATTTTCCATAAATAATATGCATTTTGACATGGAACAAAGAAAAACCCTAGTAATAATTAATTACATGAAAAAAAACTACAATAAAACATAGAATTCTTCCATGAAATAGCCTTCTTTCAATCTCAAAAAGACATCTCTAAGACAAAAACCAATCTCCAATAACAATAGCACCATAAAGATCACATATCCACAAGTAGCAAGTTACACAAGGCTAAGTCGAGCCCTCAAGAAGAGGTCGAAATCCAAGAGTGATGATGAAAAGTACTAATGGGTGATCCTTAATATATATGAGGTCTATCACTCATAATAAATAGCCTAAAAGCCCTATGACAAGTTTGATTTTGACTATACATGAAGAAAATGGTTTACAAGACAACCCAATAACTCAACATAACAAATATAAGCCAGAAAAGCCCACATGTGTGGGTCAAAACTCTCCTCTAGAATGACGCCATGCCCTTTTTGGGAAATAAATGATTTGAAAATGCATGGAATAGGCAAGGTGGATGTCCAATCACCATAATCAACTCTATCCTTGAGGGGAAGCCCTCAAGTTATGCCTTCAAATGCCTCTATATGTCAAAACCCTGCTCTTGGTGCTCTGCTTCATCTCCAACAAAGCTAGAAGGATGATGTGGCACATTCTCTCAAGCACTGGGGCTCCAAGTGGTAGTACAGGCCCTCCCTTGTCATCTTGGGAGATGACCAATATCATTATGACTTTGGATCAAGCCATGCCCATCAAACAATGTTAAGGCCAACTTGGGGGCATGCTGGGTCCATTGGGTACATCATCATGAATTTTCATCACTAAGCAAAGTGAGCTCAACGTTTCAGCATCCAAGGGTGTTCTGAAGTGTCAATCAACTGCTGGGATCATCAAAGTGTCCAATGCTCTGCTATGGAGGGACAACACTGCATTTATTGTTGATTTTTCCAGTGCAATCAAGACTAGTACAAATTTTCAAATTGATAACTGCTTTCAATGATACAATTAATCTTCTTATAGCATTCCAATCATTACGTAGTTATACATGAAAAATTTCAATTGTTCACTTTCTTCAATAGAGCAATAGAGATTACTGTGAACAGTAAAACATGAGACAAGAGACACCAATATTTAGGCTAGCAGCCAGGGAAAAACCCACAAGGGGAAAGCCCAACCAATCTTTCCTTATGAGAGAGAATTCAATTCATCAAAAGTACATCAAAATATTCCAATACAAGATTCCAAATTCTGATCTCAATTTCCAAGTCAAACCAGTCGAAGGAGAGAAAATAGTCAACACTGGTCAATGTCACAGTCTGCAACAGAAGAGCTGAATTTCCTCCTATGGAAGCTCTGAAAAATCCAGTCAAACGAACCTCTGAAATTCTCGGTTAAAGGACAGAGTTGACCTACAGTGGATGACCCAGAAACAGGACAAAATATCATTCAAACCAAGTCAAGGAACCATTGAAGTATTCGACCCCCAAAACAGTCAAAGAACTCGGTCAAACAGAAGCAAACTCTACCAAGTCAACGCTAGTCAAACAAAAGAATAAAAGCTGGTCAATGCAGAACAAAAATACTCCTTTGACTCCTTTGCACATGTGGACTTCTTCTTGATATTTCAGATCGAATGAGTTGATATGATGTGATGCCAAATGAGGGTCAACAAGCTCTTATTATGTGTCTTAAGAGGAGGGTTTTGACCTTGGGGTCAAACCCATTCATCATGTGGGGCCGACTTGTGCATTCAAGGTCAACTTGGTCAACATGTAAAATTCATAATTTCTTCATTGATTTGCAAATGAAAATACCAACCATAGCTACCATTTTTTAACATCTGTAAGGTCTCATTGCTCTCTGGAAATGGTGTAAGGCTTGGGTATCATGTGTAAAGTAGGCATGGAGTGTGTGCCCTCAAGGCCTCTGTCGTTGTGTGAAAGACCATTTGGTAAAACCATCTCAAACTCAAGGGAAGGTTACCATTCATTGGAGACAATGACCATAGATGCATCATTGTGGACCATACTTAATTGTTAAAGGCATAATAAGACTTCAAATTGGGGTCGCCTTCAAATATTTAACTACACCAAGTCCCATAAAAGTGTACCCTACCTTTTTAGGGATGGCTAGATGGTCAACTCTATTAGGTGCTTCCAACTCCTAAGGGGAGGTGACATGTCCAATGTCAACCTTTCAATTCATAGGTGTTCATGATAGTGGTGGCAATGGAGGGGCAACGTTGTCATGGTACCTATTGCCGCAACATCTAGCAGGCCTTGGAGAGGGAAACCCTACAAAGGATAAGCTAGACAAAGAAGCAATAATGGGGTAGTGGCCCATTGTCACCACACAACCAAAACCCCTTGCTCTTTATGAATTTTTATCAATGGGAGGAGTACCGGTAGGAGAGAGATCACTTATAATAGATATTTTATGGTTAATGTGTGAAATGATCTCACCAGAGGCTCCTCTTCAAGAAAGACACAACTTAGGTTCAAGGCTTCACTAAGGAAGCAATTCCCTTTTTGTGATGAGACCTAGAAAAGAGGCCACAAGACCTAGGGTTTGATAATTTTGACGAGTGTTGGAGTAACCAAAGGTCAAGGCTATGAGAAAAGGTTTCTTACAATGTATATAAGCTATGCCAAGGATCATGAAACCTTCAAGGAAGCCCTTAAATTAAAGGGAGGAGAGTTAGGGTTTCCCTCTTTGGAAAACAACTAGGACAAGGAAATTTATGGATGAAATTGAAGTGGATGCCCACCAAAAGGATAGATTTTGTGGTGAATACGATACTCTTGATGTTTAGGCTCTCCAACCACCAAAATTCCTCTTGCATAAGGATTCACACCAAGCCCTAGTTTCCTAACTTGGCCTTGAAAAGGCCAAATTGAGAGAGAGAAAATATGGATAAAATTTGAGAATGATCACCAATTGATTGGACTAGTGCCTTGTTCCTTGGGAATATGGAGTCAAGGATGTCAAAGATTAGCCAAAATTGTTTCTAAGGAGGCCAAAATTTGATGCCCTAGCAATCAAATTTCAAGCATTTACCCACTCAATGGAAAATGGAATTTTATGGGAGAGCTACTAAGAGTTCACCACTAGGATAATTCATCACATGTTATGTATGAGTAATGCATGCAACATTCATCTAGATAGCATTCAACGCTGATCTTCAACAATTTAGGGCACAATTTAATATAACCTAGAATCAATATTTCCATACATTAGACGCTCAAGAAATAGATAGTCTAGATCCCGAAGAGGGAGGGTGGCGTTCGTCATGGAGCTCTGACCTTTGATACACACCTAGATCCCTGGGTTGATGGTTAGCAAGTAAGCCTGATGGTACCTAGACTGGCTAAAAGCTTGAGTCCATCTTAGTCCCACCCAAATAGATTACCCTGGTCAGGTATCTAGTCCATAGCACTGAGTGTGCTGGAACTCTTCTTAGTTCATTTCATTTTGAGATCTTCCATGAAGCTTCATGTGTATGTAATTATGAATATCTCCATAGTTAAGAGGGAGTGTTGAAGAATGTAACAAGTGTCGGTCTTCATAATTGTACTTGAGTCATGATGTAGTATATTTGTCAAAAGAAAATTTTATTGTTAAATAAATTGATTTATTAAAGCATGGGTTTCATGCTTGGGTCAATAGTCAATAGGTCAAAGCACCCATTGAGTGCTCTAGGATTTTGTTGAGTCAAAGTCAAACCCTTCTTGAGATCATTATATTAAAGAAAGAAAATTATTTGAGTCATGTTAACTCCTCCACCATCAAGTCAGCGTTAAGCTCTTCAAATTTGGCGTCAATTTCATATTCTACAAGTAGGCTTATCCTACTAGTCATGTTGGCTCAATATACAGGCGGAAACAATTATATATACCCCAATGAAGTCGACCTAATGGAGTAGAAGTCAACAAGTTCGTATGACTACAGACATCAAAATTTAAGGCCGAAATTCTTTGCAGTTCGGGGCCAAAGTTCTCTACAATTACAGGGATGAAATGATTGCAGACTTATTGTCGCAGGGCCAAAGGAACAATATGAATAGATTGCAGGCTTAATATTGAAGTACTAAAAGTATAGAATGAACTCCAAAATGACAGAATAGAGACCTTGTTGACTTGATTTTTGAGAACCAAAAGTATGAAGGAATGGACTAGTATTCAACTAATCAATATGGGAGGTTGACTTGATGGTTGGAGGAAAGTCTTGGTCTTGGTCAAATGGTCTTGTTTGTCTCACGTGATTTGAATTTAATGAAGGAAGAGTTCTTGATTGGTTTTTCCTTTACATAGGGGTTCTTGATTGGTTTTTTTGCCTTGACTGTGAGCCTATATCTTGCGTTCTCTTGTGTTTTTGGCAATTATCTTGATGATACTAATGTAATAGCGAAGAAGAAAAATAATTAATCACAAGAAATTGTCAACAAATGGAGAAATCAAACTAAACAACATTTCCCTCGATTTCTCAACATTATCCGCATCCTTGAATAGGGTTGGGAAACATTGCCCTGGAGGTTGATGTAGCTAAAAGAATGGAAAAACATAACATGGACATAATGAAAGAAAAAGAAAGTCAAAATGCAAAAGATGGCCGAGACATAATTTACATGTGGGAAAAAGCTTAACATGAGCTCTACCCTCCTCATTAGCCATCACTCAGTTCTTGAGCACTTGATGCTCTATCTCATCAAAAGGAACCCTTGCTTGTCCCAACCCTGATGAGTGATAAACTGTCTCATCTTAAGAGGTGAATTAAATGTTATATCATAAAGCGCAAGCTCTAACCCTTGAGCTATGCATCCAAGATAAAACATTATTAAAAAGAAGTAAAAGGCATACCAGAGGGGTGGAAAAAGCAGATGGAGGAGGGTAACTCATGCCTCCACAATTTCTCCCTCCATTACATCTATACATATAGGATGTGGACTCCCATTAGCTGGTCCCCTTGATGATGACACTTGGCCGTGAATTTTTTTTCCTCCATTGCCACTCATTTCCACTAACACCTATTGATTGAGGGTTTAACCTTGGAAATGCCACCCTCCCTTGGGGGTTGGAAGCACCGAATAGGATTGACTATTAGCAACTCCTGCCAAGGTAGGGAACACCTTTATGGGACATGTTCTAGTTAGATATCGAAAGGTGATCCTAGTTTGAAGTATTAATATGCCCCTAACATACAAGTATGGTCCACGTAGATGCTTATATGATCTCAGTCTCTAATGAATGGTTGTTTTCACTTGAATTTATGTTGGTCTTGTCAGGTGGTCCACAACAGCCCAGGCCTTGATGGCACCCACTCCATAGGTACCTATGCCTTACAAAGAGGTTCATGACTTGGCAGATGTAGCGTTGGCTACTTACATCAAAGCATTGGGAAATATGATTACTTGAGCAGTTGATGCACCTTCCAGAGTATCTCCAGGACCTAGGATGTTGATCTTCTTTGGCCCAACACTCAGGCTTCTTGATTATTGCACCATTGGACCCAACATGCCCCTAGGTTGGCCTTGACACTACCTGATGTACATGCCATGATTTAGAGCCCATATGAGCATGGTCTTCCATGAGTTGACTAGGGTGGGTTTGTTGCACTTGATGGAGCCCTAACACTGGAGAGGAGGAGCACTACGTTGACCATTGGACAACCATGGAGATGATGCGTGTTGATTTTTAGGGCGTCTTCTAAATTGATAAATACTTGTGATTTTCATTAGTTTAATCTTTTTCTTGTGATGTTTTCAATCATAAAGCAATTACACATAGGAGCTCAATAGTAAAAAACAAAATGCCATAAGGATTATGTTAAAATTGGCAACTAGGGCCAAACTCCAAGCCAAACTTCATGTGAGTCATCTTATTTATGGCCACTGATATTTTTCTTGGATTCCTCTCATCGAGAGGTGTTGTATTGATCTAAAGATTATCCGATTCCGATAAGTATTCATGGAGATATGAATTTATTTGTGTTATGGGACAATTTGTCAAGGTCGGCCAACAACCAAACTGCCTCGACTTGTGCTCCACGTTTTAGTATAAATACAAGTGCCTTGCAAGTCATTTGTACACACAACTTTCTTGAGATTTCTTCTTCTCCACGTGTTTTAGGTTTTAGTGGAAAAGAGAATCTCTAAGGGAAAAACGTAGTCCTAGAGGATGACGCCCTAGCTCATGAAAGCCCTACGCATAGATCTAGGACACTGTCATATTAAGAAGCAGGCATGCACTAATCCTCTTCGCTGTCATAGAAGACATTCCTTGTCTAATACACTGTCCAAAGGGAGACCCTCACCACTGTCATGAAGGAGATTGAAGTAGGCTTCCTCATTGTCCTATAAGGGTTTACTATATGCCCTAAACTGTTGTGCGTTCAAGCGCTAGCCCTAGTTGCAGGTCTAATTTGAAGTCACGGCATGGGAGGCTAGGCAGCCTGGGTTGGAGTACTGTTTCATGGGTTGAACAAAGTCCAAAGTGTTGGTTGGAGGGCCGAGGGTCTTTTCTTGAAGGCCGAGACGGGGAGGATAAGTTTCAGGGCTGTTTGAGGTGGTTCTTGGTTGGAGAAGCCTTGGGAGAGGCAGCGTAGATTGCTGTGATTAGGCCGTAGGTCCTACCTCCCTATTGAAGGGCAACGTAGGGTATATTGAAGGTTGTTCATGCCCAGAACAACATCAAGTTAGGTGAGCATCTCTCCTAGTATAGGCCGCAGCCAAGGAGGGCTGTTTGGGTGATTGTTTAGGGGTTGCCAATATGCCCTAACCAGTCATAGTCACAACAACTATATTGCAAACCCGAAACTACAATAAGACATAGTGCTAGTGCAGTAAGATGCATGGGCAATATGATGCAGTAAGGTGCATAAAGAAACATGATAGATGCAGTGACTGTTGTAGGTAGCATGGATGCAGTACAGTGCAACACATTGGTACAACTTGTTGATGATGAGCATGATGTGAATAGTGCAACGACAAAAGGTATTGAAGCAGCATGTTGAAGTGATGATACATTGCAGTATACATTGAGCACAGTGATGGGTACATTCATGATTAGTGAAGCATGATGAGATGCAACATAGTGATGATGGGTGCAGCGTGGTGCAACACAGTGAGGTGCAACATGATGTGTTGAAATTTGGTACCGGAGGACAGGTGGTTCCCTAAGGCTTTGATCTTTGGCCTAGGGAAAAGTGTCCAAAAGAATTTAATTTTTTCGCTAAAGTGACTTTATAATTTTTATAAAGTCAATCTAATTTAAAAAGTAACTTTAAGTGATAAAGTTACAAAGTCTAATTTTAAAGTGACTTTAATAAAGTCAATGTAAAATTTATAAAGGATAAAAGTTGACTTTGGAAATAAATGACTAAGTGGGATCTTTATTAAAGTGGGGTGAATTAAAAATAGAAAGTGAGATTTAAATGAGCATTTAATCTCAGCCCTAGATTTCAATCTATTTCAGCCATTGGATTTAAGGGTTCCCCAAAAGTCACCTAGGGTTAGATTAAAGGAGGAAAAGGAGGAAAAGGTCATTCATTTTTTCATGAACAGATTGAGAGAGAGAGCAAGAGAGCAAGGGAGATTTCTGGACAGGGACGAGAAGGAGACAGCAACTTGGCACACATTCCAACGCAACATTTTAGCAAATCCGTACGGCTGAGTTAGCACATAGTGAAAGGTAGATATTGGGCATGATTTTCTAGAAATCCGTACAACAAGTGCACATAAATCAAGGAGCAGAAATCCGTACAGCAAGTGGCTGTACCTTGGCATGCATTTCTAGGGAGAACTATATAGCTGTACTGCTGTTTTTTTTGCACAGAAATCGAGGAAATCCGTATAGCATATTTATGGCAGCTTGCACACATTTCTAGGCAGTCCGTACAACAACACTTAAGGCTGAAATTTGGGCACAAAAATCGAGGAGGCCATACATCATTTATTGATGTTCTGTTTGTTGTTTGCAAGTTTTTCTAGTTCGCTATGAGGCACGGAAAACGAGATAAGTTGTAAAAGTTTGCTTGCTGATTTTTTGCTGAATATTTCTCACTGTAAAAAGCATTTTCCAGAAATAAGGAGCTTTCGAATTGGTTTTCCCCAGGAGTTGTAGGGGGTTTTTCCAGGGTCACCTTGACCAAAAGTCACTGTGTTTAAATGTGTTGAATGACTGTTTGTATGTGCTGATTTTTTATTTTCTGCATTTTCCAACATTCTGTAATATTTCCAGAATTTGTGTTTTCAACAAAATTTATTTTCCAGTTGTTGAATGT